>CAKNXH010063112.1:0-121110 GCA_932178445.1 Andricus quercusramuli
ACCTGCTCGGTCGGTAAGTGGTCCAGAACGTACATAGCTATACTACTTTGATTCATATTAAGAATACTAACAATTTTTCTGTTTTCTTAAACAGGACCAACCTGCATGACCACCCGTGAGTTTCACTTTATTCTGAACAGTTATTCAAAATGCCTATATATTATATATCTACATTTTAGAATCAAATTTGCTATCATATGGAATTTGTGTGACATTGCGAATTATCAATACGTGATAGCTCTAATAACAAGCGCATCCTCTAACTGAAATGATATTTCTTGTAGCGAAGGCATAGTCCCGTTGCGTGTGTCCTTAAATGTGATGAAAGTGGTGTAAGTATAAAAAAATTTTAAACAGTATTTTTTGTATCGAAAACCGATTATCCCAAAATTGTAAACTGAAAAAATATATTTTATAGATGGAACAAAACATGAACAAAATTTGCATATCTTCTGGTTTTTATAGTGAGACTGCGACCCACGAGTTTTTTGACTGCATAAGAGCATGTGGAATAAGTAATGTTGCAAGAGATTTTCTTATTTTCTGAAAATTAATTGTTTAAATAACTTCAAATACCGACTTCACAAATGATTGTATTTTGGACGATTAAAATTTGAAATATCTCAACTTTGGACGCTTTTAAAACGAAATTGTTTTCCTTCTCTCTAAAATATTCAATGTGAAATAATTCAACTTGAATTTTCTTACATTTTCAATATAAAATATACAATTTTTAAAGAGGGATTAGGTTTTTAAGACGTAGCCATGATTTTCACTATAATAAACAATAACTATTTCAGATGTCGTAAAAATACATGACGGACCTTGTGAGTATGATCATCGATTTATTCATGAGAGATGGACAAATCGACTACCAATACATTTGGTAGAGTTATTTTCAAATTTACATATTCAATTTATATAATACAAGATGCCTTCATCCTTCATATTAAGGATATTAAATATTTTTCTTCCTCCAACTGGTAACAATAACACTATTGCAAAAAAAAATGGAAAAGTATCTTGCTAATTGTAGAATTATTACTTGGCCACTAAAAGTACTAGTCTTACCTTTGTCAAGAAATATCCATATCATATTAAAATATTTCAATTACATGGAATTTCGTGTATTTCTCAAATCATCGAACTATGAAAACTTTGACAAATAGTGCTTCTGCTACTGAAAACTATATTTATTGTAGGAAGATCGCCGTATCCTGTGTGGCCGGAGATGCTTAGTAAGTAGAACAAAATTTACGCGGTTCTTCTCTTACTGGAAAACGGTGCGTTTTCCGCAAAATTTTAAACTAGCTAAACAAAATATATATACATACGTTTTCAGCATGTTGGATCGAGAAACTCGATAATGATTTGCATATTTAATGGTTATGACAGGTGGACTCTGAATATAGAGCAGCATACCTGCTTGCGCTATTGTGAAATTGGTCAGTTGTGTATCAAGATATTTTCTTATCTTCAGGAAATAATTTTTCTGAATATCATAAAATACTGCTATTGCAAGTGGTTCACTTTTAAACGTTTGAAGTTTGATATATTATAATCTCGAATGCTTTCAACCTTATAAAGTTTTACTTTAAAACGTTCAGTGCGTAATAATAAACATTGATAATAATTCTTTAAGGTCCCCTAATACTACATGGAGACCGATGTCATGAAAGAAGTCATGAAACGCTACATAAAATATGAAATCGTTTGTGAAAACAACATGCATTCCATGCATTCCATATAATAAAATACTTTAGTAAGATGACTGCAAATGTTAAATTATTTTCCATGCTTCCATCTCAGATTATAATTACAGCAAATAAATTGGCTTCACTTACGACCTTTGGGTCTAGGAACACGTGTCTACATATAGTATTCACAGACTTAAGACTTTAATTGTAGACAAACTAAATTTTGTTTGGTATCTTCGAATATGAATATATAAAGTTCTGCAATGTCCTTTGAGATATTGATAAATTCATTGAGATACGATAATGAGACTTTTAAAATCGCTGACAATGACAGAAATCCAGGAAATTTGTTCGATATCTTTGAAATCATGATAACTCTATTTAAAAAATCAGTTAGTTTTCATCGCAGCTATCTATGTATCAATTAATCTTGACAACATTAAATGACTAATGCTGTGTTTTAAGATGTTTTTAACCTCATTAATAATCAAAGAACAGTAAATAAGAACCGGGAAATGTGCGATTTTAAAAGGGATTAAAAATGTTCTATTTCATGGTCGGTTTGGGTGTTTGGAAGTATTTAGAAAAATATTGGCGCCACTCAGTACAGAGAGGGATTCAGTTCGAGAAGTGACACTGTATAATGTATATGTGACTGTTTTATAGAAGAGGTTGAAAAAAGAAGTTGTGGAGAAAAAAATAGAGCCACCGAATCAGACAGGGTTTAGAAAAGGGATGGGGGTAATGGACAATATATATGTTCTGAACTACTTAGTAAATAAGAGGATTAAAAGGGAGAAAGGGGCAATGATAGCAGGGATTAATAAAGAGAGTATCGGAAATTTTTAGAGAGACAAAAAGCAAGGTGAAGGTAGGAGAGCAAGTTGGAGATAGTTTCTGGTTGGTGAAAGGGGTAAGGAAAGGATGTCCTCTGAGCCCGCTTTTATTTAATATATTAATATCAGACTTGGAAGAAGAAATGAAGAGAAAAGGGTGGGGAGGAGTTAGGATAGGGAGCGAAAAGATATATACACTGGCATACGTAGACGATATAGTGTTGATGGTAGAGGATGAAGAAGGGATGGCGGGATTAATTACAGGATTAGAGAAATACTTAGATGGAAAAAAGTTGAATTTAAAAGTAGAAAATACAAAGATAATGAGGTTCAGAAAAGGAGGGGGAAGAAAAAAAGAATGGACGGGAAGATGGAAGGGAAGAAATTAGAAGAAGTAAAAGAGTTTAAGTAGTTGGGATATACCTTGCAAGCAAATGGAGATCATAGAGCTCATATAGGAGAAAGGATAAAAAAAAAGCAGCAGGGGTAATGAAACGGACATGGGGAATAGGAAAAAGAAGATTTAAAAAAAATTGGAGAAGGAGAATGTGGTTATTTGATACGCTGGTACGGCCGGTATTAGGTTATGGAGCAGAAATATGGGGATGGAAAGAAAGGAAAGAGATTGAAAGTTTACAAGAAAGGTATATAAAGTGAACGATAGGGTCAGACTGGAGGACACCGGGATATATGGTGAGAGAAGAAGCGCAAAGGGATAAATTAAGTACTAGAGCAGGAAAGAGGGCATGGAATTTTGAGACGAAGCTGAGGGAGGGAAAGGGAGGGGAGTGAGCGAGGTGTTTGATGGAGGTAGAAGGAAAGGAGAGGGAGAGCGATTGAATTAACGAGATGGGAGGAAGAAAGGAGGGAGTTCTTTAAGGCTAGATATATAGAAGACGGGACTGGAGTCAACTATGAAGAAGTGGAAAAAAAGGAGAGAGAAAGGCAATTAATAGAAAGATGGGGAATGATTGAGGAATCAAAATATAATATATGGTATAAGATGATAAAAAAGGAAGGAGTACCAAAGTATTTAGAAAAGGGATGGGGAGAGAAAAGATGGACAAGAATAGCAAGATTTAGATTGGGAAACGAGGTAAGAGCAAGTATGTATTGGGAAAAGAAAGATAACAGGAAGTGCAGAATATGTGAATGGGAAGAGGAAACATGGGATCATGTATGGGAAGGATGTAGGAGAGGAATGGAAGATAAAGGAACCTGGCAAGAGAATGTGGTAAAGATTCTAGGGGAGGATGGTTTGGGGGATGAGTGGATGAAGGAGTTGGAGGATGCTAGGGGAGCAATTGAAAAAGAATGAAATAATAGATGCAAAAAATGGTAAAATGGAGGTACAAGAGTAGTGAAAAAAAAAGGAAACGGAAGTCGCTTAAATCTGAAGCGTAAAGATTTGCAAGTAATGATTATGTAATAGCATAAGTAAATTAAGATGCGTTTGCGTTACCGCTTTCTCTCTCTCGCTTGCACTCTCGCTTTCGATCACTCGCTCACTCGTTCGCAAACACGTCCCAAATTGCTCTAGCGTCAAAAATAGATTTAAGGCATTCGTTATAAGATTTTATGTAAATAAGTGTAAATAATTGTAAATAGTAAGGATAAGATTTTATAAAACATGTAGAAGGAAGTGTTGTAAGAAATGGAAGTCATGTAAACTCTTAGGGGACACATTATGAATAAAGAAGACTCCATAAGTACATTACTTCAAATAACTGCAAGAGCACGCGTCACCGCGTTGGTCCTTGCTTTATTTCACACAAAACCTCAATTTCTTTAAAAAATGGATTTCGGAAGAACATTTTAAAAAATTTCTCATAAACTATATCTACAATATGTTAACAGTGACAAAAATTTGAGAAAAAAAAACACACTTCAAAAATTTTCCGTGAGCAGTTTGGGGTAATGTGCTCCACTATGCAACTAAAAAAGGATCTTTATTCTAAATTCAAGGCATAGATGTAAACTTCTCAAATCTCTCAAAACCTCAGCATGTAATTATTCAAAATACTTAAATGTTCAAGCCATTTCTCACTTTTTTCTAATTCATTTGAAATTTTTCACTTCGGACCAAACAGGAGTCTTGAAGAGGAACTGGTAACAGTCCGAAACGTTGACTAATAAACATAACCTAAGAAGATTTAACAAATCATCCAGTTTCACTAAAATTTAAATGTTTTTGGAGAGTTCAGACGTTTTTCCCCGGAAGAGTTCGGATTCAGTGCACTGACAATCGATCAAAAATTTGATCAATAAATGATAAATTCCATTTAAACAAACAAAAATGAGAAAATAAATATACAAATCAATCAATTACGGACAGTCATAAATAGAAAAAAGTATATCAATTAATATATACATAGTTGTATAAATAAATTGATGAAAAAATAATCGAATATGTGCTGTTTTCAATGTCTAAATACCTATGTCACATGCAGGTTTCAATGAAAAATAAATAATTTGTCTATGAAATAAAAAGTTTTATCATTTCATCATGAAAAGTTGACAATTTTTAATTTAATAATTAATTTTGCTCCCTCATAGAGGAAGCCTTGTAATGGTAACATTTTCCAACATTTTTAAATTCATTTAATTTAACCTTTCCCAATTCAAAAATGTCTAATACTATGTTCTAAGAAATTGTCCGGATGTGTGTGTGTTGATGTGTGGATGTATGTGGGGATGTGTCGATGTCACGCTTTTTTTTGAACACGATAACCAGAAAACGGTTGCAGATGAACTGATGTGGAGGGCTCATTTTCCCGACTAATATCTTGAAACTGACTAGAGGATTTCCAAAAATATTCGTTGCATTTTTTTCAGCACTTAATAATATTTTAAAATTTGGTTTTCTATAGTAAAACTTTTCTCAACACGGAGAAAAATAGATATTAGAGCAGACTATCTAGATATTACTAGTTAATATCTTAGAGATTTAACTATGGGACAGAAATCTAGATACTGAAGTAGAGCATCCATAGATATTAAAAAGAAGATTTTAACTGACAATATCCAAGATATTAAAGGGCAGAATCTAAGATATTCAAAAAATATTCGTTAATTGTGCAAAAATTACCTGTAAAGCATGCCTATTTCTATAAAATACACAAGTATTTTATATCGTAGTCCTCTAGTTTGGCTATCCGAATACTCAAACATTCGCCTTTTTTTATTCATTATTATTGAATTTTCGACTAGAGCTGATAACACGCTGTCCAAGGCTAATCGAGAAAATTATGATATTATATCCAACAACACTCAATCCATTTTCCACCAGAACTTTTTACGCAATATTTATCCGAAAAACCACAAAACACACGGCGAATGCTCAAGGTACGGACAAAGCGGGGTAAAAATCTTTTGTCGCCACGCCACACGTCAACGACATTGCTCCGATAAAATTTCGCTTTTTTAATATCTCAGATATTAACGGTTAATATCATACATTTTATATTTCCAATATACGCAGATATTGCCCTTCAATATCTTGTATATTGAGTAGAAGATATTAGATATTATGCCGTAATATCTATATAATATGGTTAAATATCAAAATGTTCAATATCTACATTTCAATATCTATTTTTCTCCGTGAATAGCATAATTCAAAGTTGCTGGAAGAATATAAAAGATTTCTTGGTTTAAGACGAATCGACTGACCTATAATATTGATATATTTTATTAAAGCGTAGGGAAGTTATGGTAATTTATATATTTTGAAAATCGGGTTTTTATAGTTAAAATTTTTTCATTACCATAATTCAAAGTTGATGCAAGAAAAGAAAAGATGTGTTGATTCGAAGTAAATCGATTGATATATAATATTATTACACTTTCTCAAAAATTAAGGAAGTTATGCTCATTTATAATATTTGAATCATCTGTTTAAAACTGAAGAACTTTTCGCATTGACATAATTCAAAGTTGAAGCATCAATAGAAAAGATTTTTTGCTCATAAATTTTCAAAGAAAATAATTCTGAGAATTTTTGTAAAGAAATCATAAAGCTGGGAAAGGGATATGGTGCGACAAAACTTTCTCCTTCCCTTTCTCAGCTCGAAAAATTATCATTTCGAATACAAAATTTAATTTGTCTGATTTGTCTTTGTGTTAAAATATTTTTTGCAGTTTTTGTAAATTTCTATTTTCGAATTGATCAAAATCTTATTATTGAAAAAAATAACTCATGCTTCCTCTATGATGAAGCAAATACATTTGCTAACGGGGAGAAAAGTGTTCGTGAAATGAGCACCATATAATTATAAATACCGAAGATTCATGAAATGAATTAATAATAATAATAATAATAATAATAACATAACATATACATGGTATCTCTAAGAAAGCATCCACAGGCGACTGTTGTCACCTTCAACACTCACGGTCGCTGTGTATAACAGCGGCAAAGAAAAACTGCAAACTAAACCATGCTCCTAATTTTGTACCTACAACATCATCGTAAATGATTCCAAACATCGTATTAAAATAACTTATAACATCCTCATCTCATCAGTCACTTGACTTTGTCCGTGGCTATGACGAAAAACCGGGTTAACCCGAGAAGAAGTTTGAAAAAATAACATATAGCTCAGTTGTTTAGACGCTCAGAATTCACCTCAGAGGTCCGGGGTTCGATCCCTGAGCTGGTACCTCTTGAAATTTTTCCATGTACCTTCACCGAGGTTCTGGTGGTTCGGAACGCACCTTAAGCTGTAGTTCCCCCTATCATGCACTTGACTGAAACCCAGTCCGTGAATGATGGGGTAAAAACCAGGCTTTGCCCAATATTTCAAGGCACACGCTCTTATCAGATCACTTGATTGCATTATAATAATGCGTCCGTGACTGATAATATACCGGGACAACCCCGTGCACAATATTCAAACAAACAAAAAATCCAACTCTAACCAAAAATGCCTTCGACATATTGGGCAATAACCATCTTAAGCCTGAGAGAAAAAACTGAGTTTTCTCATTTTTTTATTATATATTAGGCACTTGTATGGTGTTAATCTATTGCCCGTCTTGCAATACGCCCAGGGGGAACTCGAGTCGGTTGTGGAGAATGATCAGTGTAAGATCTACTGGAATTTGTGGAGGCGGTAAATAGGTACTCTAAATCGATTAAAGGGGGTAGCAGAGATTCTCTTATGCGACTTGTACATCAACATGAAGTCGCCAATGCTGCGGCGTTTCTATACCATGCCGCAGATTGGGCCGCAGAGGATCTTGGCCTCCCATTTGATTACAGCGACACTACACATGACCTAGCATCACTAACACCTTTGGTGCTCAAAAGTCATATACAGGCAATAGAACATACGCTTCTACTATCAGATGCTCAGGAGAAGGACTTAAAACAAATTCTTGGCCTGCACATGGTTGGAACTTTGAAAGACTACAAGAGGACTACAGTGTGTGCTCTTGTGAAGCTCTTTTTAGCTCAATATTCGGAGGCGCTGATGATAACTGACGCTGATGGGGATCCACTGAGTGACGGGTCTCAGGCTTTAATAACGAGAATGTACGATCATGTTATCTACAAGAAGCCAGCCGTTGAGAAATTCCCAAAGAAGAGGAGGCAGTCTTTGGATGAAAACTCCGACGTGGCATCTTCTTCCAGGATTGTAGACCACGATGAATATGGCTGTGTGGCGTACCAAGTACCTCTTCCGGAAGGCGAAACCAAAGAGTCTCAGGAGAGTAAACGTAGAAAACTTATTGAATTGATGGATAGTGACGATGACTCCAAAATATGGTACCTAATTGACGAGACATATGCAACGCAAAGAAAAGATATAATTGACAGGAAGGGATCCACAAAGGAATTTCTTCTTATGTGACCACATCTTGAAGACGGTCAGTATTTCCTTGCTCATGCATCGGTGCTTTTTGGAAGAGACGTTAAAGAAATTTGGGACGACAGGATACCATGCAAAGGTCCGACATTGTTTTATGTCTTCGGTGATGAACAGCGGAGGAATAATCCAGGACGTGAGCAAAAGAAAGCAGCGAGAACAAAGATGAGGGAGGTTTTCCACGGAGCAAACACTAGTTCGGAAAACCAACGATCAACCACTCCTCGGTTGTTGGCCTCGTTCGAACTCCTACCTCTCTATTTTTTCGAGGAATCGAACACCATGTATGACAAAATTACCGTGTTGCGTATGGAAAATTTACCATACACAGGTAGGGAAAAAGTACCAGTCCTTGTATGGGTTAATAACTTCCATTACATGTATCGAAAATTTACAATGATTTTTCTTACAGTGTACGTGATTGAATTCTCGACACTAGCCGATGGCAATATCGCGGCAAAGGAGGAAGAAAAACGGGCGAAATATCAAGCACTTCTTTTCGAGCTGAGCAGGCTGTACCAAGGCTACAAATTCCGTCTTGTAGTTCTCATAATTGGCTATCTTGGAGATATGAAACCTCCATTTATTAGCCAATTCAACAAGATTCCGGCTTGACAGCTTCAGGCTCATTCCATCGCGAACCGGATGCAAAAGGCAGTTCTTCTGGGATCACTTCATCTGGTCCGTCAACACTGTTCCTCATAACATTCTACAAAGATTGGTAGCTCTAAAAAAGTATCCAGAGGTGAAACCTTCATCTCCAACTGTTCCGTCTGCCGCGTATGGTCATACGCGGCTAGAGACCTGACTCCAGGGAACAATGTTGCACGATGTTATCTCGCCTGAATTTCCCGCTCTTGCTTACCTTCTAGGACAGAAGGAGCAGAAGCGGATGACGTGCGCGTTTCAGTTGCTTCTGGATTAGTTGCTTTAAGGAACCATGATCGTAGCTTCCGGAGCCTACAATTAGCCCACAACCAGCAGATCACTTAACGCATTGACAAAACATAATTAAAACAAAGAACATTTGACTTGCAAATTCAATTTTCCCAAATTTATGGAAATCTGTTTCTGTAAATTGAAAAACCGTCGGTTTCAAAGTTCAAATAATCGCGATAAATTAGTTTTCAAATCTATCTAGTTTTGCAGCTATTCAGATTGCTTCCGCAAAGGAAAAGTTTTTATACAAATTAGAATCTTATAGGGTTTATATATCAAATATGACTTTTTTCGTTGACAATTTATCATATTAGTTAAAAATTCATTGCTTTGATGTAAAATTCAACCATATTGTTGAAAATTCGTGTTTTTTTTTTTTGTAAAAAGTTAACTTATTTAAATTACAATTTAACTATTTCATTTTTGGTTGAAAATTTATCTGTTCTAGTAGAAAATTCAACTATTTGGTAATTATTACCCCGGCTTATTTCCTGGGAAATGCTGAGGTTCTCCTCACTATATATATGTATATATGACCTTAGATTCGTAATCAGCGAGCCCAAAAACTCCCGGGTACCAAATTTCGTGAAAATTGATTAATTTTTCAAAAGGCACCACTTGCCACGTTGTTTTGGCCACCAAATTGAATTTTACCCGAAACGAAAAAATGAGTACTATATGGGCTCTGAAAGTGGAGTTCAAGACCTTCTATTTGGAACGTTGCAAACCTCAATAGGGTTGATTATGCTTGTTTTAAAATCAATTTAACATATATAATTTTTTTCTGCTTGGAATATTAGAATGAAAATAATTCAAATAATTGAATTGAAGAATAATATGTTCACCAGAGAAAAATTCATGTGTTCATCTTAAAATATTCTACGGTGAGAAATAAAGTATAAATGCGCATTTTCGCTACTTGCGAAAACATTTAATAATCCAAAAGGTGCACTTAAACGCTTGAAAAATGAGGAAACATTACAAGCAGTTTTTATTAACTATATGCATTTTAAGGCATTGTAATTAGTGATCACTTAGTGTGAGTAATCATTGTAATTAGTGAAAAAATACGAATTTATTTAAAAGAAGGTTGTAGAAATGGGGAGCCTGAAAAATAAAAAATTGTAATAAAAGAAAGCAATTGTGTAATCGTAGTAGTGGTAGTAGTATTTATTTCCACTCGCACCGTGGAGCCTAATCTTAAACTCTATACTTCTATTATTGGAACATTATGAAAACAATAAGACCATAATACTGTGTAAAATTCGAAATAGTCTAATCAATATTTATTGTGTGATGAAGTATTTATAAATTACTGCTTTTGAATGGAAAAATAGAATTATTTACACAATTATTCAAGACAACCTTACTTTATTCACGTGAAAAAAATATCTTCAATGCGGATATACTACCAGAAAATGGAACTATACTAAATAATTCTTGCTAAGGCCTATACCGGAAACAAAAATTATAAATACCAAAATAAATAGTTGAAAATTCATTATTTTTGTTCAAAATTCATCTCTTTGGAAATACTCTTTTGTAGAAAATTAATTTTTTCAATTCAAAATTTTATTATTCCATTTTTGGTTAAAATATTATCTTTTTTGTTTGAAAATTTAACTATATTTCGTTGAAAATCCAAGCATTCTGTTGAAAAGATGTTTTTTATTTTGTAGAAAATTAACCTCCTAGGTTAAATACTAATCTTTTTTGTTAAAAAAAGAACTATTTGGTTGAAAGTTGAACACCTATGCTAAAAATTAATTTTGTTGTTTATGATTCATCATTTTAGATGAAAGTTCATTTCTTCGAAGGAAAATTTTACTATTTTGTTGAAAATGTGTTTGTTTTATTGAAAATTAATATTTCTGGTTGAAAATTTTATTTTTCAGTTGATAATTGAATTATTTTGTTGATAATTCAATTAAGTTGAACTTCTAAAATTCATCTCCTATGAAATAAATTTCATATGTTTCAGTTAAGCATTCAACTATTTTCTTAAAAAATTGTTCTTTTTGGTTCATTTACACTTTTTTTGATTTTACATAAACATTTCTTTGGGTATATCACCAACTATTACATTTTTGTTGAGAATACTCATTTTTTGGTTGAAACATTTTAAGTATTTTGTGAGAAAACATTTTTTTTTTAAAGTGAAGTTTTATAACTGGACATATAAGTATTCTATTTTTTGTTTAAAATTCCTCTCTTTTAAGTACCTAAATTAAACTATTTGGTTAAAAATTCATCTCTTTGGTTCAAGATTGAACAGTTTTTCTGTGGAAAATTCCTTTTTTTTTTTTTGTTCTGAAACTTAATTTAGGAAAAATTCGAGTCTGTTAAAAAGATATTATTTTAGGGCTTTTGGGAGTTTGGAAGAAATTTAAAAATAATTTTAATCTCATAAAAACTTTAACAAATTTTAATAATTTTTTAAGCTGACGCGAATTTTTCCTGAAATGAAAAAATTCTGCAACACTAAATAAATTTGCTTGTAATCTGAGATGTCTGAAAAATCCCAAGAAATAAAATTTTTGGACACTGTATAATTCCCTAAAAAGAAAATATTCGAAATAGAACATTTCCAAAATCATAGAATCACTGACAATATTTAAAATTTCTGAATTGGAAATTTCATGGACAATAAAATTCCCGACCGTGTTTAACATTACCGACACCGGAAAATTTGTAAATGAAAAAATTCCCGAATCTAAATAACTAGAAAATTATTTTATTAATAAATGAGTAATGGGATGATAAATGAAATACGCAATATTTTCATTACATTCAAGTATTTCATTAATTATTATTCATTATATTATTTAACAATCCTCCTCATTTATATTTTGTTTTTTCTTCGCGAATCTTGAAACAGCAAATAATTTCAAGATCTTACAATGTGTGATCATTCATTAATTGAAAACAAAGAAAAAACGTTTAGGAGGAAAACATGAAAGCTCAATAAAAATTCTTATCTTGTCTATTGCGACAGAGTTTTTTTTTCATATTTTCTTCTCTTCTTCCATTCTGATTTTATAATTGTCACGTGACCGCGACTATATATTATAATTATCTATCTGAAGATGCGAGTTTCATGTATTTAAAAACGTAGAAGAAAAGTTCACGCGCTGATCAAAATAGAATTGGTCTTGAGGGGTGGTCGATATCTTCATATGAGAAGAACGGGAAGGCACGGTTACTATGACGAGCCTACTCTCGTACCTACCAAGGGGGTCGGAATCATGCATCTTACGAATTCCCCAGTACCTGAGAAGGAAGAAAGCTATAAAGTCTTCTCGAGGATTGGTTCAGCCCTACCAACGGGACAACTAATGTTTCGTCAAACTAGTCATAAAAATTAATAGCAATGAGGATGGAATGTATGACAACGCTTGGATCTCCAAGGAGATTCTTCCTATCACGCTATATAAAAACTCTGGAACAGCTGAACACAAGTCAGTCGTCAGTTCGAGTTCTCAGTTAGTTCGTGATTCGCAGTTCGCAGTTCTTAGCCAATTCATCGTCAGTCCGTCGTGAGTTCTTCGTCAGTATTCGCCAGTCTTCACACGTATTTTTGAGAAGTCATTTTCGGTACCACCCAGGTAGAAATACACCACCGGCCCAGTACTGGCTTGTAATGCTTGGCGGTAGTGGCGTGCCAGTACTGGCGCTGTACTAGCTGTCAGTACTGGGGCAGTACTGGCCAACCACTGGCATACTAAAATGCCGGTGTTTACCCAGTAATGCAAAAAATGCTAAAAAATAGTTATTTTTCGTAATATTGTCCATTTTCCATATTCTGCCGAATTGATCACACATGCAATATTGCATTTTTCAAATAGAACAAAAATCTATCTGTATGTCAAACCGGCTTGATTTCCTTACATTATTACAATTTTTTATATAAGAATCGCTCTTTTTTTTTAAGAAAAATGGTTTTGAATTCAAGTCAAATCTTCGAAAATTTATTTATTCGAATATTCGATTAGGTCAAATTTCGAAGTTTCTGGTTGACTCTTGGATCCATTATTACCCAAAAAAGAAGAATTATGATTGAAATTTAAAAAAAAAAAATGGAAATCAAGCCGTTTTGGCATTGTTATATTATCGGTTTTGAAAAATCTGTTGACAAAGCGTATCTAAATAAAACGTAAAAAGGACTTCACATCTCTAGTTCAAAAGTACAATTAACTCTGTAGAAAATTCAGTGCGATATCAAACAATAATGTATAATTGTCAAGTTGATCTTATATTTATTCTAGGTAAAAGTTACATCAGTAATTTTGTCTAACGTGTTTTTCACAAACGTCGTCTTTACAGCTGCATATATTGAGTTTTAAAATATTTGAAAATTCTTTAAAAATTGAACGAAATGAGTAATACTATATAATATAAATATAAATATATCATACGCAAAAATATATTTTTTTTTAAATTAGCACCTTAGCTTAAACAAACCTTGAAGCTTCTTTCTCGCTAAGTTTCTGGTTGTATGTTGTTTCTCGATGCCAGTTGTCGTTGTTTCGCCAGTTCTATTCTTTCTCTCTTTCCTCCTTCTCGATCTGTAGCATTAGATAGCCATCTGCTTACTTTAGAAAGAATTATTTCCTTCGTCGCCGAGTCTTTGAAATTCTCTAATAACAGTCCTGAAAACATTACAATAAAAAACTTAGAGATGATTTTCCAAAAAATTACGAAGCTAGAAAAAAATTATCATAACATACTCTTTTTCCGTCTAATTACATGTAATGCTTTCTGTGTCATTCTTAGGTTTGTATTTTTTTCCGTTTCTCGTTTTAAATAAAGTATTATTAAAAATTTTAATTTCAGTTTCTTCCATAAATGATCATAGATTTCTTTTTGAAGTATTTTTTGTTCAAAAATGATCTGAAAACTCATCTAATCTATTCAAGCTTTAACCTCAAAATCCAATTTCACCATTCTTCTAAATAAATATTAGCATTAAATATTTGTTTAATACTAAGTAGTCCTCGTTTTTTAAATATAAGTGTGGGCAAAAAGGGAAAAACTGTTTAAGCAATTAGTTTCTGCATAAAATTAAATTTTCTAATGTTCAGGTTATAGTTGAGGTTACCATTGAAAAATTAATTTTTACGTAAACATGATTAAATTAAACAGTTCTTTTCTCAGCATACAAACTTCTGTTTTAAAGAAGTACCGTTTGGTGTCTAAACAATATTTCATTCTAGTATTTATTTAAGTTATTTCACAAAAAATTAAGCATAGTACAAATAGTATAGATATTACAAATAGTACATAATAAATTCAAATGTTTTTAATATTTCTGAATAAAAATAAAAAACTGTCAACAATTTTTGAAATAAAAAAATTCGAAAAAATCCATTAAATGAAAATATAATTGAATAATATAATGTAAATTTACCTTCACATCCAAAAGGGTCTTCCAAAGAGTCTTCAAATGTGTCTGTATTATAAGGATCGTCATATTTCATTCGCTTAAGGGACCTATATGTTTCTCAACACGATCTCTGTTTAAAAATCTTTTTTTATCTTTGGAAAACATTCCTGAAAAAAATTCGAAATAGTTAGGTGTTTCAGAATAATATACATTGTTTCAGATTAACGTATATCTTTCATCTACAATTAATAAAAAGAACAATTAACTGTGTATGACATGCTTAAAAAAATTATATATAGTATAACTTAACCTCAAAAACATCTTTCCTTTAAGGGTACTTACCTTAATTTATTTCTAATTTGTTAAAAATATGGCAGAGTGAAGTTTCATTTTTTTTTATCTTCTAAGTAATTTTTTTTTTATCTAGTGAGTAGTTTTTACATTTTAGACTAATTCTAATTATTTTTTACACATATAGGTATCTCACATTCATCACAGATTGTCACAGACGTTTTCTGCTCAGACGAAACAATGCCATTTTGTATCGGTTAGGAGAAACAGCGTCGGTTAACTGTCAAGTCTTTACGCTGATTGGTTACTATTCTGGCGCGTTTATTTGAATCGTATAATTGTTTATAAAGTAGAACTTAACATTTTTTAAGTTGATTGATAATAAGTTTTTTTACTTAAGTGTCATTTTTTGTTTTTTATCATTTCAGACCATTTTAGCAAACCTTGCACAATAGCATTGGATGTATTTTATTAGATCATTCATCATTTTTCATGAAGATAACTAGAACTTAACATTTTTATTTTTTCTTCAGAAAAATTTGGTTCACTGGTGTAATTTTTTCAACACTTTATACTAATGTAGCAACTTTTTACGAAAACATAAAATGTATAATAATTTTGTTGGATCATTCATAAGTCTGGATTGAACTTAAAAATATAAAAAAAAAAAATGTTTTCACGTTAATTAAATATACCATTTCTCGTCATTTTAGAACACCTCAACAACATTTATCAATCTATTTTTTTTCAATTTCGGGTTTTGCACCACTGGCATAGTACTGCACCGGTCGTGCAGCCAACTGTTAGCCAGTACTGGGCAAACTACCGCCTGTCTGTACTGGTGGGCAGTACTGGGCCAGTACTGCGCCGATGGTGAACTCCGGCACACTACCGACATTTCCACCTGGGCAGTCTTCAACCCTTCGGTTCGGTTCGGGTCAACCGGTGGTTTCAACCCTTTCGGAAGCGTGCTCTACCAGTATCTTCTGGAATACCAGTTCATCGTTACAGTTTTCACTTGGGATTTACTTCTACCCTAATCGAACTCATCACGTGCAACCTATCAATTATCTGGATCACCGGATACACTGAGGGTCAAGGATCTACTGCCACGCCCCCTCCTGTACGGCACATCCGGAACCAGCCCTGAGAGATTCTACATACGGAAACAAACCTAAACTCGGTAAGTCCTAATAAACATTAACATTGTCATCTGCCCTCTCTTATCTGTCAAAACACTTATAAGTCCGTTCTTTCCAGTCGGACAGTCGGAGATAAATAAGAGTCCTTCTCAAATTCAATTGAAGTATCCATCTTGGAACCCCTGCGTATCTTTTCTTCTTCACAAAATTAACCTATGTACTTAATCTAAATAAACTGATTTGATTGTGAATTATGTGTATCCAATTCATTTGACTTGTGTGCTCGTCCCAAATTGTAGTCTTATCCGATTACAATTAAATCGAGAAACTTAGGGAATTTAAGTGTATGTATATGTTGTCAAGACGTCACATAATACTGAAAATTTGAAAAAAACGTTTTTAAAGCCTTCCACATTATTTTTAGAGATTTTAAGAAATCACTTGAAATGTTTTGAAATATTTTCTATTTTTTTTTAAATTTCATTTTCCAAAATGAAAAATAATTTGAAACTTTTCCAGGCATCTTAAGAAATTTTCTAATTAATTTTAAAACCCTTTTCAAGTCTTGAAACAGTTCTATTTTCGTAATCTTAAAAAATGTACATTTTGTTTTAAATCGTCTGAAATCTTGAAATTTAACATTTATGTTTGAATCATTTAAAAACTCCTAAATATCTTTTGAAACAATTTAAAATTTCCCTGACAAAATTACAAATCCAGCAATATAAAAAACGGTGTTTTTAATGATGTTTTCAATACTTTCACGATGATTCATTATAATAAATTCCAAATTTGATGATTTTTCAAGTTTCAATCATGTGCGAAACTATGAATGTTGCCGACGTTTCTCTACGATGCTTGTGATTGGCCAGAGCGCCCCATAGTGGGGGATGGTCAAACTTTATTGGCCAATCAAGTCTTTTTTGAAAAACTCGGGAGGACGAAAAGCTAAATCGGATTGGTATTACATCCATTTTCCCTATTGATGTTACTAGGGTGTTCCAAAATTCTGATTGCTTCTCTTTGTTTTCTTGGAAATTTATTGTGCGTTTTTGCGATGACGGTTGACTTGTCAAAAAAAATACTATGTTCTGTTTCGATATGATGCTCAGCTACTGCTGATTGCGTGAAATGTTTTAGCCTGACTTTACTCTCATGTTCCTTTACGCTTTGAGTTACCGCCCTCCCGGTTTCTCCAATATAGACTTTGCCACAAGAACAAGGGATTTGATATACTCCCGGATCACTGAAAGGTTCCTTTTTATCTTTAGGGTTGTTTAGAAGTTGCCCTATTTTCGCAGGTGGCTTAAATATAGTTTGGATGTTGTGTTTGTTGAGAATTCTCCTTATTTTTTCTGTGATACCTTGAATGCAGGGTAGGATGGTGATCGATTTTCTCTCTCTTTCTTCAGTAGGTTGTGCTGACTTGTTTCCTTGAGTGTATTTTCTTATTGCATTATTAATTTATTTGTTTATGTAATCGTTTTGTATTAGGATTTGTTTAACATTTTGTAATTGATTTTGTAAGTCATCTTTATCTGTTATGGAGACAGCTCTGTATAACCGATTGCTTTTGAGATGGGTGGTGGTGGGAGGAGGCATGCAGGTATCTGTTTGTATGCTTGAGTTTTCTGCAAACGTCATGTCCTAATGTGTTATCGGATCTTTTATAAACTAGTACGTCCAAGAAAAGTAATTTTCTTTTTGTTCAATTTCCATAGTGTATTTGATTGATGAAATCAAAAAATTTGTTTAGTTCGTCTAGTCCATGTCTCCAGATGATAAAAGTGTCGTCAACGTAACGGCACCAAAATTCCGGTTTAAGCTTGGATTTGTTGAAGATTTTAGTTTTCAGATTTTCCATGAAAATGTTGGCTATTACAGGTGAGATTGGAGATCCCACTGCTGCTCCTGAGGTTTGTTCGTAGAATTGGTTATTGAAAGAGGAATATGCATTAGTGAGACAGTGTTCTATCAAAGGTGTGAGATTGGAGGGGAAGTTTGCAAAACATTTAATAATATCGATTGTATCAGAGATTGGTACTTTTGTAAAGAGAGATACTACGTCGAAACTTACTAGGATGTCGTGGGGTTTAATGTGAATCTGTTGTATTTTTCTGATGAAGTCAAAAGAGTTTTGGATGTGTGTGATAGAGTTTCCTGTGGAAGGCTCAAGTTTTTTGGCGAGAAAGCGTGCTAGGTTGTAAGTTGGTGATTTTATTGCGCTGGCGATCGGTCTGAGTGGGATGTTTTTTTTTGTGGATTTTTGGGAGTCCGTAAAGTTTTGGAGAGATGGGATTTAATCTGAGATGGAAGCATGGAAAATAACTGAACTTTTGCAATTATCACACTGAAGTATTTTATTACATGGAATGCATGGAATGCATGTTGTTTTCATAAACGATTTCATATTTTATGTAGCGTTTCATGACTCCTTTCATGACATCGGTCTCCATGTAGTATTAGGGGACCTTAAAGAATTATTATCAATGTTTATTATTACGCACTGAACGTTTTAAAGTAAAACTTTATCAGATTGAAAGCATTCGAGATTATAATATATCAAACTTCAAACGTTTGAAAGTGAAGCACTTGCAAAAGTAGTGTTTTATGATATTCAAAAAAATTATTTCCTGAAGATAAGAAAATCTCTTGATACACAACTGACCTAGTTCACAATAACGCAAGCAGGTATGTTGCTCTATATTCAGAGTCATTCTACGATAACCATCAAATATGCAAAGCTTTATCGAGTTACTCGTTCCAGCACGCTGAAAACGTATATGTATATAGATGTATTTTTTTGATTTACAATTTTGCGGAAAACGAACCGTTTTCCGATAAGATAAAAACTGCCTAAATTTTGTGTTACTTACTGCGCATTTCCGGCCACACACGATACGGTGATCTTCCTACAATAATTATAGTTTTCAGTAGCAGAAGTACTATTTGTCGAAGTGTTTATCGTTTAATGATTTGCAAATGCACATAAATTCCATGTAATTGAAAAGTCTCTAATATTATATGAATATCCCCCGACAAAGGTAAGACTAGCACTTTTAGTGGGCGAGTAATAATTCTGCAATAAGCAAGATACTTTTCCATATTTTTACATTCTCATCCAGAGAAGGTATTTGATTTGTGTAAAATTTGACCCCCCCGGTTTTTGTGAAATTTCCACGTTTTGAGACCCCATGAACACAAAAAACAGGTTTCTACGAATATCTCTCTCTATTAGTCTGTCTGTAAATTTTTAGTTTGTTAGCACGATAACTTTCAAAAGAAATTTGATAATTATTTCTGCGGCTGTTGATAGTACTCAAAAATTCAAACAAATTATTCACATGACGTTTTTCAATAAAATGGAAATTTTCAGAGTTACAGCATTTTCAAAATCAACAAGAAGAAAGGGAAAGTAACATTTTGAGCCAAACAACGCATGATACGCAAACAAATTCCGGACAAGAAATATGTTGTTTTTTTTGCACGCCCTACAAGATTATCATAACGAGTTTGTACATTTTCCTGAAAAATCGAAAATTCACATTTTTATTGCACAAAAAGTAATAAAAAATCAAGAAATTCAATTTTACGGTCAAACTATGCAATATACGACAAATGATGATTCAACAAAATTTATGCACTCAAAAAAAATCTAGAAATTTGTTATGGGTCACTTTTTGATAGGATGTGTAGTTCTTAGTTCTTGTTTTATTCGTAAAAAATAACATTAGCAGTGAAAAAATCTGGCTGAAAAGTGGGCACATTCTCATCAAAGCTTATTTCAATTATTTTCCATTCCGTGTTATATTTCAAGAATTATGCTTCAAATAGATGAAATAAATAAATAATGATAAATATACATAAAAAAAAAAAAAAATTTTGGTTCCTTGTCTAGAGGTAGGCTGGGAATCGGCAGATCGGGGCATAGGTACTCCTAGCTAATAAAACGCTGCTGAAGGCTGGTGACTTTCTCAACATAAAACATCAACTAATTGCGACTCTCTCGGTTTCCATTCCTTCCCTTCCTCCTCCCCCTCTCGCAATCTCAAGGCAAGAGAACTACGAGAAACCATGCACCATGTTTTGAAATATGGTCAGGAGTAGATAGTGAATCATATTGTAGTCAAGGGGTAGGTTTGATTATGAATTAAGAAACAAGACGGCATCTCAAGGATCAAGGATATGTATCGCCCAGATTGTTGTGGGTTAGAATGTGAAAGAATGTGAAAGACGCCTTCTGGGACATTTTAAAGGATACAATAAATACTTGCGGTCGTGGTGAAAGAATCATACTTCTAGGAAATATGAACGGATGGGTCGGCTTGCAACGTGAGGGTACAGATACAGGAAGGATACTTAATTGGTCTGGGGATTCAACAAGAAAAAATTTAACAGGGAGAAATTAGTTAGCTTATGCTTAGAAGAAGGCCTATTTGTTACAAATACTTGATTAAGATATAAAATGATTCACATGTACACCTAGCGTAAAGGAAATAGCCACAGTCTAATTGACTTCCATTAATCTTTAGTCTCCAAAATAAACTTACGGCAGGGATGTAGAAGAAAGAGAACAAAACAAAGGAAACAAAACGAACGCATAGACAGGGCAACTTGGGAAGCGCTTACAAGCAACAAAGATTTAGAGGGCGCATGGACTATGCTACGGGATATCTTTGTTAAAACTGCGACCGAAGTATGTGGTACAGCGGTTGTCGGAAGAAAATCTGGTGATGCATGGTGAAATTATGAACTTGAGAAAGCCCAACAGAATATAGAAGAGAAAAATTACAAAACGACTTTGAAGGAAGCAAGAAACTAATATTTAAAAAGATGGAGGGAAGTAAAAGTACAGAGTTTGTCAGCATGAGAAACAGCAAAGGTGAAATGCTATATGAATCAGACGGGATAGTCGACGCTCTAAAAGATTCTTTCAGAGAACTATTAGGAGGTGAAGACAAAGGACAACAAAACTGCGACACAGAACATAATGCATCAGAAAACCCAATTGAAAAATCTGTGTCACTGAGGTTAGAGATATAGTTAGGAACTTGAAAAACGATAAGGCTACTGGTGTAGACAGTATTAGAGCTGAAATGCTTTGACACGGTGGGGAGTACATACCTCACAGTTATTTGCATAAATAACACGACAATTGTAGATCAATCTAAGAAATCTATACCTCCTTTTCAACACTACTATTCTCCAACCGAGTGCGTCATTCCTTCCCCGAAAGGGAAATATATGCTGAAGTAATGGAATTTCCTTTCTCATTTCAAATAAAATAGAAATTTAGTCATTTTTGTCTGAAGAACATAGAACATATGGTTTGTTGCGAAACGCGGCGACCAAACCGCGCTCGAACTTTTGAGTTTCCAATAATCGATGAACAGGAGCGAGCATGAAACGCGAAGTTTACATGATTTTTAAATCAAACATTGAGCGCGAGGCGCGAGTGTCTTGACGAGAATGTGGTCCTTAAGGTCGATAGAACCTTAAGTACATTAGTTCTTCTTTTTATGTAAAACTGGCATAATTGATCGGAAAGTAGGTCATAACGATGAAGCTTACTAAGAGAGTATTAGCCCGCGAAGTGCGCAATAGTGAGCACACGAAGTACGAAAACCTAGAGGAACCGAGCTTAAAGCGTCAAGCAAATGTGTCCAGGCGCGTAGCGCTAGGTAAATACATTATCGAGCGTGAAGCGGGAGATCGAAAAGGTGCGCTCCCCAGGCGCGCTCAAACTTGCGAGCCAAGCGAACTGCGCTCGAAGCGCGCGATGAGAATGTGCCCGCGAAGTGGCCAGATTTTTCTTCTTGCAATAATGTTATTGTTACCAGTTGGAGAAAGAAACATATTCAACATCCTTAATATGACGGATAAAGGCATCTGGTATCATATAAATAAAATATATAAATTTGAAAATAACTCTACCAAATGTATTGGTGGTCGATTTGTCCATGCCTCATGATGAATTCGATGATCATACTCACAAGGTCCATCATGTATTTTTACGACATCTAAAATAATAATTATTGTTTATTATCGTGTGAATGATTATTCCTTCTCAAAAACCTTATCCCTCTCTAAAAATTGTATATGTTATATTCAACATGTAAACAAATACAAATTGAATTATTTCGCATCGAATATTTTAGAGAGAAGGAAAACAATTTCGTTTTAGAAACGTCCAAGGTTGAAATATTCACAGAAAAAACAGAAGATAAACTTTAAATCTATTTCCGACGGAAGGTTATTCGCAACAAATATTAACTTCACAGGATAAACTTCACACAAATATCGGTTGAACTTTCTTTTGTTTTTCCATGATAAACACATTTATTTTGAAAGACGCGAAGTTGGCTGAGCAAAACTTTATCGCTCTAAAAATTTCCTGCAACAAGTTTTAGTCTTAGTTTTTTCTGTGTTCCAGATTTTAAACGTCCAAAATAAAATTATTTGTAACGGTGGTATTCCAAGTTATTTAAACAACTAATTTTTAGAAAATAAGAAAATATCTGGCTGCATTACTTATTCCACATCCTCTCAAGCAGTCGAAATGCTCACGGTTTACAACCGAACTAAAAAAACCAGAAGATATACAAAGTTCCTCGGTTCCTCCCTCCTAGAAAATATATATTCTCCGTTTATGATTTTGGAAAAAATTATATGATTTCGATATAAAAAAGATTGTTTAAAATTTTGTATACTTACGTGTGCACGTTCATGACAGCCCGAGGCACAATCATAAGGACTATGCTACAAGAAATATCATTTTAGTTAGCAGAAGCGCTTGTTGTCAAAGCTTTTAAAGATTGATAATTTGCAATGTCATACAAATTCCATATAATAGTAAATTTTATTTGAAAATGTGGATATATAATATACAGGCATTTTGAATAACCGTTCTGAATAAAGTGAAACTCACGGGTGGTCGTGCAGGTTGGTCCTGTTTAAGAAAACAGAAAAATTGTTAGCATTCTTCATATAAATAAAATTAAGGCATCTTGTATTATAAATAATAATCATATGAATTTATATAACTGTTTTGAGTAGAGTAAAACTTACAGGTCGTTTTGCACAGATTTCGAAAAATGTAGAAAAAAATGTAGATTTTTGGAGATTTTGAATTAAAATGATCAAGTGTTTTTAAGGATTTTGAAGTAAGATTTGAAGTTTTTTGAGGTTTTTTAAAGGTTTTATGATAAGGACAATTTATTCTTGATATTGCTCGAAAAATTATTTTTTATTTGGAAAAAATAATTTAAAGGCAATATCTAAAAATATTTCAAAGCAAAAATGAATTGTTATTCATGAATTTCAATTGAACAGAAATTCAACCAATAATTAATATTTATTTAAAACTACTTAAAGAATGATTTAATTTTTTTAAACTAGGATTTGAAAACTGTTTAGTCAAATCAAATTCTAATTGTTCTACTCTTTAATGTTTTGAGCTTAAAATTGCTTCAAAACATATAAATTAGAAAATTTGCGCGTTCATTGATATATTCTTTAATTCGAAGCTTTGAAAGGATAACATGGACTTACATTTTTTTAACTGAATCTGAATCTTTGAACTGCACAATTTATAGAAGTTATGAAAAATGTTATTTTGCAGTATAAATGCACTTTATCAAAATTTTGTTAATTGAGAAGTGTTAATAGCTTTCATTGTATACGTTTGAATTATTGAGCGCTCAAATAAAAGAATTTTTATTCTCACTTTTGAATGTTTATAATTCAAGAGTTTCGAAATTTTATTGACCGTACAAAAGAGGCCCAGGAAATAAGTATTATCGGTTTGTTTTTTAAGTTGTATAAATATAATTTTTCTAAGATTCTTGAGAAAATTCGAAAAGATTTTTGAAGGTTTCAGATATATTGCAAAACAAACTAGAAAATCTGGAACAAATATTTTTTTTGATTACAGGATTTTAGAACATATTTGGAAAAACTCCGGACCGTTTAAAGGATATTTAGGAATTTTAGATGTTTGGACGGAATTTAAAAATATTTTATGAATTTTTAGATAACTTTTAAAGTTTTTGAAATTTTATAATCTCTTCAAAACTTCGAAAATTCTTATTCATATTTTTGAATGACTCCAATTTTTCTAAAAATTTAGAAATTAGCACAAAATAAGAGAAATCGTCTTAAAATCTTCAAAAATTTTGCCTTTTGAAATCTATGAAAATTTTCTTTACAAATTGATTTTTAAATAGAAAAGTTATTTCATATTTTTTCAGAAATCTTCAGTCTTTTTAAAGCGTGTACACCTTCTAAATAGCTTTTAAAATGATTCGTCTTTTTTAATTTTGAAAAATTACCTTCAAACCTTCCAGATTCTTTCTTGATTACTTTCAAAATCTTTTAGAAGGTTTTAAAATCTTTTTATACATTCTCTGAGAATTAATTTTTGGAAATAAGAAATCATTTGAAATATTATTGTCACTAGTTATTTATCATTAACATTTTCTTTTGTATGTTTAATTTCAAATATTCACAACTTAGAACCAGGTTTTTATAAAAATATGGTACCTATTATAGTGAAAGATTGCTAATTTCCGAAATTTAAGTATTATTTCATCTACAACTTTCATTTTTGTACAATAATTTAATTTTGAATCTTTCAATTAAAAATTTTTCAGATTCAAAATTTTGGGTTTTAGAAATTACACTCATCAGCCTTTTGCTTTTTCAGAAAATTATAAATAAAAAATAAATAATAATCCTAACATCGTCTTGAGAATCTATACCCTTTTTATTGAATATATGTATATGGTAATTACTTTTGCTCATATTAGAAACGTACCCTTTTTCATAATGAGATTTTTAATACGTAAGCCTATTATTATTTTTAAAAATTGGTCCTTCAAATCCTTAAAAAATTATTTGTTATACACTGTTTGTTATATAATAATGATAATATGATAATATGAAAATAATATACACTAGAGTCTCTCTATAGGAGCTTTCCCGGGTGTACCCTTAATCCACAGTGCGTTCACTCTAATGGGGAAAAATGAGACCGTGTTTAGTGTCTTCCATTCCCGATTGGCGGCGCATCTTTTCAAAAATATGCAAAAATGATTGCGGTTTTACAGGGGCCAGGGGACTTGTCAACTCGGTGCGTTGTGGCACGTGGTGGCACGTCCAAATATTTCAAGATTTAAAGTATATTTTATATTAAAGAAGAGTGTTCATTGAAATATGTTTGCTCCTGTTGATGTGAATTATGGTGTTCACTCTTTGTTAGCGATACAAGTTTCGCGGTACATATTTTAATAGGTTCGAACATCATTGCTAACCTCGAAATGTGTTGCCTAAGACGAAACTTGTATTTCAATTTAATAAGTACAAAGATCAACTTCTGCAAACATATTTAAATAATAATTTTTCTTTAATATAAATTATACTTGGAATGAAACAAATGATGCCCAAATGAATAAAATAAAATTAGGATCAGGGGTGAAGGGGGAGGGAGAGGTCTGCTCAGCGCAATTTATTTAATTCTATTCCCCCTATGAGTCGCATTCGCTAAATGTCGTGCTCCCTAATTCCCCATTCAAGTCTCACAGAGTGAACACAATGTGCCTTAATCGACAGAGATGCTATAGAGGGACTTACCGAGCCGTTCTTCTTCTCCTTTTTGTTTCTGGCTTCTTATGGCGCCGATCCGAAAACATCGCAACCCCGCTGACCTTACAAACGCCTCCCTCTCGTCCCCTTGAACCGCCTTGTCTGTTATAGAGGGAACTGCTCTAGAGGGACTCTAGTGTATAATGTGGAAACTAAACAACATTGTCTTAAGCAAAGTGAAACTTACATTAATTAGGCTTGGGTTCGCCAAGGTGGGCGAGAATATAACTGCGCTGGCTGTAAAAATAAAAATAGTAAACATATTTATTTATTCATTTTTTAATTTTCAATTGAATTTCATACCGGGTGTCACAAAAATCTCCAGACGGCTTAATTTTTCCTCAGATAAGATATTTTGCAGGGAGGTCAAGGTCATTCTTGAAGTAACTTTCAACGAGGAATGCAATGAATACTTTTATTTTGATCTTGACGATGGACTTCAAGGTTTTTTCAAGGTCAAATTTAAAAAAATGGAAATCCATTTCCTTACACCGGAAATCTATAGAGCGGGAAATTTTACGTTCAAATATGTACTCAAATCATACATAGGTACATTGTAACCTTAAGAGGGGGTTTCCAATTTTTTTTTAACTTTGACCTTAAAATGAACTTGAAAGCCATCATCAAGGTTATGCTCAAGGTCACTACTGAATACGCCTCATTGAAGTTGGTAACTTTGCTCGTTACGAAAAAAATCTGAGAAGCTTTTATCCCCAGAGATATGCAGACGTTGTTTAAGATTAAATGACCTTAGAGTGACCTTCAAGGTTACGATGTAGTTATTGTATGACCTGAGTGCATATTCGAACGTGAAATTTCTCGCTGCATCTATTGCCGATGTAAAAAAGGGGGTTGTCCGTTTAAAAAAATTGATCTTGAAAAAACCTTAAGGTCATCGTCAAGATAAAAATAAAGGTCATCATTGAATTCCTCGCTGAAAGTTGCTTCAGGAATGACTTATATCGATCATCGATATGATGAGAAATGGTATGCATGACTCGGGCCGAGGCAACGATTTTACGAGTGTGAAGTTAGCTGCCCGAGCGGATGCATACCATTTTTCATCATATCGATGATCGAAAATTCGACTTGAGATGCCTGTGGAGCAGGTCGACAATCAAATTTTCAACTGTAGGTAAGGAAGGGAGTAATTTGGGGAAGGGTATACATTTTGAGATTGATCTAGAATTCCCGTATTATTTATATAAATAATATGATCGTTCCGCAACACGGCTCCGATCCAGGTTGCTAATCAATCTCTCTAGCGATCACCCCAAGTGTTGAGCCTCACAAAGTCATTATGTGAAGTTCCCCACTCAGGCCCATTAGTATTCATGATCTTTTGCTGAGGCGTCATTCACTCCATGGGCAGCCTTCTTATAAACTACTTGTTGTTGGAAGACCGACTTGAATTATGGTCAGGAGTAGATAGTGAATCACGTGGAAGTCAATGGGTCAGTCTGATTATGAATGAGAGAGCAAGGCACCAGGTCAAGAAGCAAGGATGGGTATCTCCCAGATCGTTCGACAACAAGAAAAGGTCACCTTTCTCATAAACTATTTGTTGTTGAAAGGCGAATTTGAATTATGGTCAGGAGTAGATAGTGAATCACGTAGTAGTCAAATGTTCAGTCTGATTATGAATGAGAGAGCAAGGCACCAGGTCAAGAAGCAAGGATGGGTATCTCCCAGATCTTTGGACAACAAAAGAGGACACCCTTTTCATAAACTATTTGTTGTTAGAAGGCGGACTTGAATTATGGTCAGGAGTAGATAGTGAATCACGTAGTAGTCGAGGGGTCAGTCTGATTATGAATGAGAGAGCAAGGCACTAGCTCAAGAAGCATGGATGGGAATCTCCCAGATTGTTTATCAACAAAAAAGGACACCCTTTTTGTAAAATATTTTTTGTTAGAAGGTGGACTTGAATTATGTTCAGGAGTAGATAGTGAATCACGTAGTAGTCGAGGGGTCAGTCTGATTATGAATGAGAGAGCAAGGCACTAGGTCAAGAAGCATGGATGGGAATCTCCCAGATTGTTTAACAACAAAAAAGGACACCCTTTTTGTAAAATATTTTTTGTTAGAAGGCGGACTTGAATTATGTTTAGGAGTAGATAGTGAATCACGTAGTAGTTGAGAGGTCAGTCTGATTATGAATGAGAGAGCAAGGCATTAGGTCAAGAAGCATGGATGGGAATCTCCCAGATCGTTTAACAACAAAAAAGGACACCCTTTTTGTAAACTATTTTTTGTTAGAAGGCGGACTTGAATTATGGTCAGGAGTAGATAGTGAATGAATGAATGAATCAATTTATTTTAATCGTGAATCATATTATATCATATTAAATCATATTATATATATTATGAATCGTAATAATAAAAATCTATTGAAATAAAAAGTTTTCAGGGTAGCTGGGAGTAAAAATAAAAAGTAGTGAATGGACTTTGTACAATATTTTGCTATACCTGGATAAGCAGTCCCAGACCGTGGTACATAAATAAATATAATATTCATTTAATATAAAAGAGTTAAACTTAATATAGAAAAGTTCGCACTATGGATGAAATCGAGTGCGCAGCACGAGATGCGTGATGAGAATGTGTTCGTTGAAGCAGAAAGAGCTTTAAAAAAAGGGAATTCACAATCACAAAAATAGAGCTGTCGATGCTTTGACCCTTAGTTGTTCTATCAAAAATATTCCAAAGGTCTCTAAGTAAAAAAGCCAGAAAATTTGTCAAGTAAGAATAATTACTCAGATCGCCTTCACAAAACTCCAGCTGAAGTTTCAAATCCAACAATAATATTCAAAAACCCTTAGAATCCATCCCTAGCTGTTTTAACAAAAACGTCCAAAAAGTGGGCTTGTGAACTTAAACTAGACTTTTCTGAAATTGATCTAACATAAGTGATTATTTTCATTTATAACATTTTCCGGCCGCACAGAGGTTTGTCTCATAGAGGGTGGTTTTTAAGGGTTGAAGTTTTTTGCAAAAACTTCAACAAATTAGGAGGAAAATAATGCGCTCATATAAATTTGATTTTGGACAATTTCTGAGCTGGCTTGCGAAATATTTCCGCGCTCGCCCGGCTATGTCGCTTGCATCACAAAGGGTGGTTTTCAGGGGTAGACGTTTTTGCACAAATTGAAAAAAAATTAAGACGAAAGGTTATGGCCATGTAAAGTATATCTGAACAATGTCGGGGCTGGCTAGCAAACTATTTCGCTGGCCCAGCTATTTTGTTTGCCGCATTGGGGGTAGTTTTTAGGTGTTGACGTTTTTTGCACAAATTTGAACAAATTGAGACGAAAATAATGGGCCAATGTAAGGTTGATGAAGGATATTGTCGGGGCAGGCGAAATATTTCGCTGGTCCCGCCACGACATTAGCCGCACGGGGGGTAGCTTTTAAGGGTTGAGGCTGCACAAATTTAAACAAAAAAGAGAGACAAAAATATGAGGCCCATATGAATTTGATTTTGGACATTGTCGGGACTGGCTAGCAAAATATTTCGCTGGCCCTGCTACGCGTTTGCCTCGCAGGTTTAGTATGCCCGCCTCTAATCTCTAATCCGACGCGAGATACACTTGGAAAAAGCAAGTGAGGGGTAACGCGCTGGGCGCAATGGTGGGGGTATAGTCCGCAGGTATGCGGGTGCGAGTCTTTCAAAGAAAAATCCAGAATCAATACACTATTCGCGAACAGGATGATCAGAAAATCGTGTTTAATTTCCCCCAATCTCAAACAAAATGTACGTCGTGGATAAGGGACCTTAGCAGAAAAATTATTTACATCCCTTTTCCTTAGTATGAAATGTTCCTTCAGTTTTCAGTGCAAAGGTAAACGGTATTTTGTTTGTGTAAATAATAATTACTTACTCAGTAAGAAAGCGTACGTCACTTTTCCCGTCATCTTGCAAACTTAAGAGCAATATAATAGGTTTCCAATCAAGATTTTTTCTCACAAAAAGAAATAATTTCGGCAAAAATCTGCTATCTGGAGAATAATCACAGTCCTCGTTACAGTTGCTTTATATAGTATTGCGTGATGACCACATTTCTGAGGTTCGGTGGAAAACCAAATAATTTCGAAATCTTATAACGTGTGATAATTTATTACTTGCAAATACAATACAGTCTGGGAGAAAATATTGAATCTCAATAAATCTCCTTATCTTGTCTTTTGCGACAGAGTACACTCTTTTTTGCTGATATCAGGAAATATAAAGGTTTCTCAATTATCAAATTAAGAATCAAGCAGATTTTATACATATAAGCAATAGGTTATAGCAACACGCAAAGAATTTTTTAATGTTGTCTTAGATCGATAATTTGGACATGGTTCCAGATAGACTAAATCTTTTCAAGTTTATTGTTAAATTAAGTAAACATTTTTCCTGCGTATATCGAGATTCATTACCCAATGTGTTCTTTCGCAAGTGAGCTATCGTAAAAAATCAAATCTTGAATTTGTTGAAGAAATTTTTGAATGACAATTTTTAAAGTACTTCTCATAAAAATAATTAATTGGGAAATTTTTATTCCAAATTGTTTTAATTAGTTTTTAAAAGATTCTATGGTAACGATTCCCAAATACTAAAATTCTGGTCTTTGAATATTAATGATCAGGGAAAATAGAATATTGGTCAGGTAATTTTGAAAATAAAGTTTTGGGTCCATTTTGGTTGAAAATTCAACTATTTTGGTAAAGAATTAACTTTTTTCGAAAATTTATATTTTGGTAATAAAAAATCGTCTTTTTGTCGTGAAAATGCATCTGTTTTATTAGAAGTTTAATCTTTCATGGATAAAAATGAGACTGTTTGGATGGAAATTAATCTTCTTCAGTTTAGGATTTAAATATTTTCTTGAAAATTCATTTTCTATGTTCGAATCGAAGTACTTATTATTTAAAAGTAAAATATTCTTTGCTAGAAATCTTTAGTGTTACATTATTTGTTTAAAATTAACCTTTTTTGATAGAAAATTGAACTACTTGGTCAAACGTTGAGGTAGTTTTTTGAAAAATATTTCTCTGTTGTTGAAGTATAATAAGTTCAGTTGAAAATTTAACTATTTTATTAAGAATTTATTATTATTTTGTCTGGAATATCAGCTATTGTACTTTTTGTTGAGAATTCATCTTTTTGTAAAAAAATCAATTTTGTAGGTAGGAAATTCAAGTATTTGATTGAAAATTGAACTATTCTTCTAAATGCATTACTTTCTTGAAAAATTAGGTTTTTTCGTTAGAACTTATTTTTTTGGGTCAAAAATACAACTGTTTTGTTGAAGATTTGTCTTTTGGGCAGAAAAATCCAAATTTTTCGGTGGAAAATCCACCATTATAGTTGAAAAATAATCGTTTTGGTTAAAAATTTGACTATTCGGTTGAAAATATGTTTGTTTTTTTTTGTTGAAAATAATTTTTTTTTTCACCGAAAATGTAACTTTTTCCTGTTTTCAATAAAACTACCTTTTTCAATTCAAAATTCAACTTTTTGTTTGAAAATTGATCTATTTTGTTGAAAATTCAACTCTTTGGTTGAAAAGTTAACTATTTTGTGGGAAAATCGTTTTTTTTTGAATGAAATAACAACTAATACATTTTTTTTTGAAAATTTATCTTTTTATTGAAAATTTATGATTGTAGGTAGAAAATTCAACTTTTTTGAGATTGAAATTGAATCTTTTTTGTTTAAAAATTCCCGTATTTTGTTAAAAATTGATCTTTCCAATCAAAAATTTAGTTGAGATTTCATCTTTTTTGGTGAAAACTAATCTGCTTGGTTTTTAAATTCTTCTTTCGTAATGACGAATGCAACTGTTGGATTGAAAATCCAACTTTTTTACATCAGGAAATTCGTATTCTGGCTTGAAAATTCAACTATTTGAATGAACTTTTTTTCTTCCTTCACCGAAATATAAACCATTCGTTTAAAAAGTAATTTTTCGGTTGAAAAGTTCATCATTATAGTCAACAATATTTTTTTTTCTTGGAAACAGGACTATTTTTCTGATAATTTGTTTGTTGAAAATTAATTTTTTAATTGAAAATTCAACTTTTCTGTTTCTGGTTGAAAATTTATCTTTTTTAGTTGACAATTCAACTATTTGTTTGAAAATTCAACTCATTAGTTGAAAATGTAACAACTTGGTTGAGAATTCAACTTTGCAGGTAGAGAATTCAAGAAGTTAGTTGAAAATTCAAATATTTTTTTTTTATTAATTATTTCGCTCAAAATTTTAATATTCTGTTGAAAATTCGAAGATATTTTTAAAAAGTTACATCTTTTATTAAAAATACAACTGTTTTGTTCGCGATTCGTCTTTTTTACAGATTATTCGTAATTTTGAATTAAAAATTGATCTTTTTTATCGAAAATTTAACCGTCTTCTACAAAATTCAATTACTTTGTTGATAATGCAACATTTTTGGTTGAAGTTTATTCTTTTTTTTCCCAAAATTGGACATCTTTGTAGGTTGAAAATTCAACAATGTAATTAAAAATTAAACTTTTTTCTGAAAAATCCGTTATTTCATTCAAAACTTAACTATTGTGTTAAAAATGCATCTTATTTGGTCGACATTTGAACTATTTTTGTTGGACATTCGTTGAAAATTCATCTCTTTGATTGAACATTTAAGTATTTTTTGGAAAATTATTGTTTTTTCTATTGAAAATGAATTTTTTCAACTGAAAATATAATTATTCTATTTTTGACGTATTTATGCATTTCTTTCAGTGAAAAATTCAACTATTTGGTTGAAACTTTAGTTATTGTGTTGAAATGTTGTCTTTTTTGCAGATAATTAACCATTTTGATTGAAAATTTCACTAATGTGCGGAATTTTTTTTTAACTTAAAAATTGTTTGTTTTAATGAAAATTCAACTGTTCCAAATAATTTTTGTTAAGGCCTATACCGCAAACAAAAATTATTATTACAAAAATAAATAGTTGAAAATTCATTATTTAAGGTGAAAATTCATCTCTTTGACAATATTTTTTTTTTTTTAGAAAATTAATTTTTTTTATTCAAAATGTAATTATTCCATTTTTGAATGCAAATTTATTTTTCTTAGTTCAAAATTCAACTATTTCGCTGAAAATCCAAGCATTCTGTTGAAAAGTCGTTTTTTATTTGGTAGAAAATTAATCTCCTTGATTCATTACTAATTTTTTTTTTTTTAAATTTAACTACTTGGTTAAAAGTTGAACTCCTATGCTAAAACTCAATTTTGTTGTTGATTATAATTCATCATTTTAGATGAAAGTTAATTTCTTCGAAGGAAAATTTCACTGTTTTGTTGACATATTTTTTTCTAAAATTAATATTTCTGGGTAAAAATTTTATTTTTTGGTTGACAATTTAATTATTTTGTTGATAATTCAACTATATTAAAAGTCCTTCTTTTTTGTTGAGAATTTGATTGTTTTTTTTTTCTCATGAACTTTTTTGTGAAAAATTAAAATTTGGGGGTTGAAATTTCGGCTATTTTTGATTTGAAATAAAAATCTTTTTTAGTTGGAAATTCGCCTTTCTCGGTTGAAAAATCAAGATTTGAAAATTTGTATTTTTGATTTAAAAATTCACCTGCTCAAGTCGAATTTTAATTTTTCTTATTCAAAAATTTCTACTTTCATCTACTTGGATGAAAGTTAAACTACATTGTTAAAAATTTATTTTCTTGAATGAAGGCTTATGCCTTTGGTTGAAAATTTAACTGTTTAGCGGAGAGCTTTTTTTTGTTTAAACTTAATTTTTCAACCGAAAATGTAACTTTTCCATTTTTTTAAGATCGCTATTTTTTAGTTGAAAATTCTTCTTTTTTGGTAAAAAAAAAAACAATTGTTTTTGTTAAAAATTCCATTTTTCTTAGTCAAAATACATCAGTTTCGTGGAAAAATATGTTTTTGCTAAAGACATATTTTTTGTTTATAAATTCAATTTTTATAGAGAAAATTTGTCGTTCGCATTGCAGGTTCAACAATTTAGGTAAAATTTTCTCTCTTTAGTGAAAACATTTATTTGTTGAAAATTCGTCTTCTTGGTTATAAAAAACTTTTTTTTGTATAAAATTTTGCATAAAATAAATTAATTGTGAAAATTTTACGGTTAAAATATACGTTTATGTTAAATTTTTATAAAGAATGAGAGAATGGGATAATAGCTCACAGCTGAGCCGAAACGTTGATGCTATTAAAATTTTAACACCAGAATTGAAATCTGTTGTTTTTTTTTATAAGACTGTAAAGACCAAAAAATTTGATTATTTGGATTTCATCGACAATAGTCTAAGAACGGAGTTTGGTTTTGGTTACCACTAAACCAATATTATTGATTGAAAACTTATCTATTTGGTTAAAAATTAATTGCTTTTGTTGAAAGTTTCCGTTGGGTAATTTCTCATCAATTTGGGGTTCCCTCAAAAGTTAATATTGCTTTATAATCGAGAAATGAGTGAAAATTTTTTTAAAATTTAATGAAAAAAGACGATTGCGTAACATTTTCAACTTTATTTAGGCAATAAGAAGCTATAATATTATGCAATATGTAAAGAGGCTACGTGGCTCTCTACCAAGAAAACGTATAGACAAGTCTTTGCTTCGTAATGGAAAAATTATAATTTTATTGTTTACAAATTCAATTTATTTTACCTCACTATATTCGCGTTAAAAATACTCTCTCTAATTTATGATGAAACGCAATAACACAGATACAGATCTCTTCTGATTTTGAATAATCTAAACTCAAATATTCAAAGTTGTCAATTTCAGAGGCAAAATATGTGCTAGTTTATAATTTTTTACCAACTTTTCGTATTACGCAATTTTTAAGTCAAAATATAAAATTAATATTCATACAAAATTTTGGTATTTCATAGTGCTCATTATCTAAAATAGTAGAAAAGAAAAGCAAGGACAATATTTTTGATAATTGATGAAATTTTATATTTTGTCTTCAGAATTATTATATATTTTTTTACTGTTCTGAAGAGTCCAAAAATTGCGAATTAAATGATTGACTAATTAGTTTTTTTACCAAAAAAGGAGAATTTTTAACTAAAAAAGATCAATCTTAAGAAACGGAAAAGTTACACTTTCACTTGAAAAATTAATTTAAAAAAAAAAAAAAGACTTTTACCCTAAATAGTTAAATTTTTAGCCCAAGAGATAAGCCTTCAATAAAAAAATAACCTAAGAGATGAAACAAAAAATGAGTTTCTACGAACAAAATTGAATTTTTCATTCAAAAAGACAAATTTTTCAACCGAAAGGGATGAATTTTTTAACGTAACAGTTTTATTTCCAAACAAACAGTTGCATTTTTATCCAAGAAAGATGAAATTTCTCTTAAAATAGATGAATTTTTAATTAAAACAAAAAAAAAGTTGAATTTTCATCCAGAAAAACTTTCAGTTCATTTTTTAACATCAAAATATAAATTTTAAACAAAAAGAAAAATTTCTACAAAACAGCACAATTTCCAACCAAAATGTATGACTTTTTAACCAAACTTTAGAATTTTAAAACTGACAGTTGCATTTTTACCCAAGAAAGATGTAATTTCAGCTAATGCAGGTGAATTTTGAAATCAGAAAGACAAATTTTTAAAAAAGAGCTAAATTTTCAACTAAACAGTTGCGTTTTTGTCCGCGAAAAATGAAAATTCTACTAAAACAGGTGAATTTCTAAATTAAAAAGACAAATTTTCAGAAAAAGTATTTTTCATTTAAAAGATATTTCAGTTGACTTATCAGCAACAAAATATGAATTTTAAACAAAACGTTAATATTATACAAAAACAGTTGAATTTTGAACCCAAAAAGACGAATTTTCAAAAAACAGTTGAATTTGCAAGAAAACTGATGTCTTTTTATGAAAATTGTCAACCCAATAATAAAATTTATAATTATAAAGATAATCTTCTGGAGGAATTTTTTTGGAATTTGCAAAAATTACGTACATGAGTAAAGGAAATGTCTAGGCGCGGGGCCCCCCCCCTTGAGCTGTTACGTAATTTGAGTACAGTCCCTTACCGTCCCAGTCTTTTGCATTTCAGAAGACGGTGCTCATGTGCGATAGCACTTCCTCTTCACGATTCACATCATCATTAATTTCTTCCTCATCATCTGAAAATGTTTTGCATCATTAGTGCAATCTGATCTCAAAATTACATTTCCTCATTTTAATCCACAAATATTACCCCTTATGCCGCCACTGGAGCGATAACATGCATACCTTCAAACGTAGAATTCAAAATATAACCTCAAAATTGCAACTACTTGTTTTACAAAAAAGCGCTACCGAGCGAAAAAATATCGAATAATAATTTTTTTTACTAAAATGAGGAAATCGAATGTTTAGGTTAGAACTTGGATCCAGTACAATACACTTTAGAAAAACCATTTTACTTTGTGTTTTTTTCGAAAGCTGAAAGATAAGTTATGTTACAGAGAGGTAGTATGTTTCTCTATATTAAGTCTTAAGTCTGTAAATACTATATGTAGACACGTTTTCCTAGACCAAAAGGTCCTAAATGAAGCCAATTCATTTGCTGTAATTATCATCTGAAATACAAGCAAGGAAAATAAATTAAAATTTGCAATTATAACACTCAAGTATTTTATTACATAGATTACATGAAATGCACGTTGTTTTTCACAAACGATTTCATACTTCATGTAGCGTCAGATGACTTGTTCTATGACATTCTCCTTCATGTAGTACGAGGGGAGCTGAAATAATTATTAATAATGTTTATTATTATGTAAATAATCATAAAGTCTTGAAAAAATGATAATTTTAAAAAATCGTATACGTTATATTTGAAATTTGTAACAATTTGTCAAATTGAACTATTTCGCACTGCATGTTTTAAAGTGAACCACTTGTAATTGCAGTATTTTGTGATATTCAAAAAAATTATTTCCTGAAGATAAGAAAATGTCCTGATACATAACTGACCTAGTTGACAATGATGCAAGCACGTGTGCTGCTCTACAGTCATAGTCCATATTTCAGAACCATCATATACGCAAATATCTGTCGTTCCATCTTCCTAAGAACGTATATATATTTTTATAGTTCACAATTTTGCGGAAAACGGATCGTTTTCCGATATGAGAAAGATTGTAGAATAAATTTTGTTTTACTTACTCTGCATCCCCGGCCACACAGGATACGGCGATCTTCCTACAATAAATATAGTTTTCAGTAGCAGAACTACTATTTGTCAAAGATTTTATAGTTTGAAGATTCGCAAATGCACAAAAATTCCATGTAATTGAAGTGTTTGTAATGTTATGTGGATACCCCCTGGCAAAGGTAAGACCAGCACTTTTAGTGGGCGAGTAATTCTACGATAAGCAAGATACTTTTTCACATTTTTTTCTAAAAATAATGTTACCATTGCCAGTTGGAGGAAGAAAAATATTTAATTTCCTCAATATGAAGGACGGAGGCATCTTGTATTATATATATAACATATAAATTTGAAAATAACTGTACTGAGCAAGGTAAAACTCACAACTGGTGGTGGTTCTGTATCTTCGTCATGATGAATTTGATGATCATGCTCACAAGGTCCATCATGTATATGTACGACATCTAAAATAATAATTATTGTTCATTATAGCGTGAATGATTATTTCATCTTGAAAACCGAATCCTTCTGTAAAAATTTTGTATGTTATATTTAATATGTAAACAGATCCAAATTGAATTATTTCGCATTAAATATTTTAGAGCGAAGGAGAAAAATTTCGTTTTAAATGCGTCCGAGGTTGATATATTTTAAATTTCAATCGTCCAAAATAAAATTTGTAGAGACGGTATTTCAAGTTATTTAAACAATTAATTTTCAGAAAATGAGAAAATATCTTGCTACATTACTTATTCCGCATTCTCTTATGCAGTCGAAATGCTCGTGGGTCGTAATCTCATTACGAAAACCAGAAGATATGCAAATTTCCTCCAAGTCTTCATCCTTCTAGAAAATATTTTTTTTCAGTTTATGATTTTAGGAAAACTAATTTGTTTTCGTTATAAAAAAGACTGTTGAAAATTGTGTATACTTACACGTGCATCACATCTACGGACACACGCAACAGGACTTTGCTAGAAGAAATATTATTTTAGTTAGTAGAAGTGCTAGTTATAAAAATTATTGCAGCTTTCTAATTTTTAATGTTACACAAATTCCATATGATAGGTAATTTCATTTAAAAATGTAGATATATAATATATAGGAATTTCTAATAACTGTTCTGAATAGAGTGAAACTCACCTGTGGTCGCGTAGAACGCTCCTGTTTAAGAAAACAGAAAAATTGTTAGTATTCCTAATATGAATCAAATAAAGGCATCTTGTATTATAAATAATAATTATATGAATTTTATATAGCTGTTTCGAGTAGAGTGAAACTTACAGCTCGTTTTGAAAATGTTTCAAAAAATGTAGAACAAAATGTAGATTTTTGAAGATTTTGAAACAAAATGTTCAAGTTTTTTTTGAAGATTTTGAAATAAAATGTTGAAGTTTTTTAAGGTTTTTTAAAGGTTTTGAGATAAAAACAATTTACTCTTGATATTCCTCGAAAGTTTATATTTTATTTGGAAAAGCAAAAATAAATTTTTATTTATGAATGACAATTGAACATAAATTCGATCAATAATTAATATTCAATTAAAACTACGTCAAGAATGATTTCATTTTTAATTTGAATTCGAATTTAAAAACTGTTCAGGCTAACAAAATTGTAATTGTCCAACTCTTCAATGTTTTTAGCATAAAATTGCTTCAAATGATATAAATTATAAAATTTACAAAATTATTGATTCATTATTTAATTCACAGCTTCGAAAATAATAACTTGGATTTATATCTTTTTAACTGAAGCTGAGTCTTTGAACGGCACAATTTATAAAAGTTAAAAAAATCTTATTTTTCCGTATAAATGCACCTTATTGAAATGTTGTTAATTAAGAAGTGTTGATAGCTTCGATTTTATACGTTCCAATTATTGAGCGTTTGAATAAAAAGAAATTAATTTCACTTCTGAATGTTTATAATTCAAGAGTTTCTTAATTTTATTGACCGTACAAAAGAGGCCGGGAAAGTAAGCATTAACAGTTTGTTTTTCAAGTTATATAAATATAATTTTCCTAAGATTCTTGAGAAAAATCTGAACGATTTTTAAATATCTCAGATGTATTGAAGAAAATACTAGAAAATCTTGAAGAAATATTTTTTTGATCACAGGATTTTACAAAATATTAGGAAAAACTCGGGTCCGTTCAAAAGATATTTAGGTCTTTTAGAAGTTTCGAAGAAATTTAAAAATATTTCGTAAAGTTTTAGAGACTTTTTGAAATTTGAAATTTTTTTTAATCTCTTCACAACTCCTAAGATTCCTAAGTATATTGTCAACTGACTCAAACTTTCCTCAACATTTGGAAAAATCTTACAAAATTAAAAAAATTGCCTCAAAATCTTCCGGTTTTTTTCAACATTTTTCATAGTAATATATAATCCAGAAATTTAACAAAATTGCTTCCAGTAAAGTAAAACTCACACTTATTCTTGCGTTCGCAAAGGTGGCCAAGAATATAACTGCGCTTGCTGTGAAAATAAAAATAGTGAACATATTTATGTATTCATTTTTCCATTATCAACCAAATTTCACATAAGTGAAACAGTATTAATCATAAAACGATGTAAAATGTTTAAAACTATGTAAGCATTAGTTTAGGTTATTTTTGATAATTTCGTATTCGCTTATCTGGCGTTTAAGGGCCCTGGTAATAGAGTGTGAATCGCAAAAATTGGATTCAGACCAAAGAGCGAAGCCATTTTGTCTGATTTTTTAGATAAATAATCTAGAGGGTATAAAGACTGGCGGTACATGTCGCTTTTTTCGAAAAAAATCTATTTATCATGAAACAATTAAAAGGAGAAGCAAATTCTTCTTGTGGTACACTGTTCTACTATTCGGTCGATAAAACAGGGACCATGCCTAATGGCAGAGTCAAGAGTCTGTGCCAGGGATCTACCTTACCCACAGTTTAGTCACCGACTTTGGGAACTGACCAGTGGCGCTATCTTTCTGTGGCAGCTGGAACTACATAACGGTGCCGCAGAAACCCCCTAGCTATACTACTGATGAGCACAAATGTATGCCCGCATCTAATCTCTAATCCGATGTGAGATATGCCTGGTAAAAGCAAGTGAGGGATAACGCGCTGGGCGCAATGGTGGGGTTATACCCCGCAGGTATGCGGGTGCGAGTCGGGCTATGTCGAAGGGCAGACGTTAAAATATAAGGTTAAGAGGTTTCGCTTGAAGTCAGATTTTTCTGTACTTACTTTTAGAGGAAGATGCAGAATCAATACACTATTCGGAAACAGGATAATCAAAGAATCGTGTTTAATTTCTCAAAAGCTCAAGCAAAATATACGTCTTCGAAAAGGAATCTTAGCAGAAAAATTAGTTAGATCCCTTTTCCTCAGTATGAAGTGTTTTTGTCAGTTTTAAGTGCAAAGGTATGTGACCTTAGATGAAAGAATTTATTTGATTATTGATTTAAATTTAATGAATTTCCTTTTTTTTCTAGGAAACGAAATTTAAGTTGATAGGCTCCTTTTTGACGCCCGGATTCATTTCTTCGATAAAATCTCAGCGCAGAAAGTATGTATTTTGTTTGTATAGATAATTACTTACTCAGTAAGAAAGCGTACGTCACTTTTTCCGTCATCTAGCAAACTGAAGAGCAAGATAATAGGTTTTCAATCAAGATTTTTCCTAAAAAAAAAATGAGTTGGGCAAAAATCTGGTATCTGGAGAATAATCACAGTCCTCGTTATAGTTGCTTTATATAGTACGTGTGTGACGAACACTTTTGTAAGGTTCGGTGGAAAACCAAATAATTTCAACATCTTACAATGTGTGTTAATTTATTACTTGCAAACACAAAACAGTCTAGGAGAAAAATATCAAATCTTGATAAAACTTCTTATCCTGTCTATTGCGACAGAGTAAGCTCTTTTTTGCTGATATCAGGAAACATAAAAGTGTCTTTATCATCAAATTAAGAATCAAGCAGATCTTATACATACAAAATTCCTGAATCAAACTACTGATTTTTACATTCTTCTTCTATATTAAAATAATATTCAACCTATTTCGAGAGAAATTCAAAACTATATGAATAACTCAAACTGGTCCACCATATTATTTTAATTAAAGTTATACATCACTCAGCCAAATATTTCGCTTCAAATTGAACTATCTTTTCTGAAGTTTTGCATCGTGCAGTATTTTTTGTATTATTCCAGATCTTGTCGTCAAATTGCGTAAAAGTAATGAATAATCATGACCAAGAACTGAACGAGAACAAATGTCATTGTTATAAAAAATAATTGTTATAAACAAATTAAGTTAGTAAAGAATTATTGCTAAGTAATTTTCATTATATTCCAGAAGAAAAAACTCAATTTTTGGGTTACGAATGCAATAGATGAGAAAATTTTTTGTAACATTATTAATATCAATAGCAGTAAGGAATGTTTATTGAAATTTCTAACAAAAGTATGAAGACTTTTTACTAACTTTAGATTACACTTCATTAATCGAAAATATTATTTTCATTTTTTGTTATTAAGAAAGAAATATCTACAATTTTTTGTTGGAATTAGCGATGACTGATGCAAAATTTTATGAGTATTCATTATTTATTCAACGTGCGCAAAATCGTTGTCTTTATGACTTTCATTAGGGGTTTATCATTTTTTTGAAATAGGCAACAACAAAAGTTCAAGAAGTTGAAAAAAACATTTTTTTAATTATGCAAGATATGGTAAAAAGCCCAGAAGCAAACTTGTGGCTTTCCAGACGGTTCCTAAAAAATGTTCTTTTCAGTTTTTTATAGTTTACACCATTTTTCCAGTATTTCCGAAATTAAATATCGTTACTAATGAGTCTACAATACAAAATACAGGAAAAATAATTTTTCTTCAGATCTCTTAAGAAGGAATAGTTTCACTTTCGCTCTCTTCAACGCATCTCACATATTCTTTGAAAAAAAAAACAAAGCTGTTTGATTTTCAGAAGAACGGTCGCCAATTTTCCTCATTTGAATTTTTTTTCGTTTTTCTTCTCAAATCTTGAAACAGCATAAGAAATTTTAATTCTGAGGGAAATGCATATTTTAATCTAATAATAGACTATGCAGATGACTCAAAATTTAATTTTCTTCTTTTTTATCAAAGATATTTATATGTCGTTTTGGCAATTGTGACCATTTATCATACCGTTAATCAGACTGCAGAATTAATGTCCAGACCGTCAATCCCCTTTTCCAACCCTCCCATTATTTCAGGACGACTAGAAACAGCCTAAAAAAATTATATCTGCCGAATTAATTTCAAAATTCAAACAAATCTTTGGAAAAAATGTGCAAACTTTGTAATAGACCATATTACAGTAGATAAATTCTGTACTACAATTTTTCAATCACAATAAAATTTTCGTATTACAATTTTTGTAAGATAATCTCTTTCAATTTAAGTGGGGGGGGAGGGGGGGGGGCTAGAAATGATGATTAATACTCAGTTCTTGAATCTTCATACAGATGAAACATTAATGAAATAGTTATCACATAATTTTTCACATATGGGAAGTAATAACTCTCCGCAAAAATGTGCGAAAAATTCTTTTACTCCAGTTAAAACAATGTTCACTTTTCGAGCACTTTTTAAATATTCGGAAACATGACGAGCTCAGACGCTAAATTATTCCCTACTTCCTGCGCGGCTCGAACTTACCACTTTTGAAACACTTTTCAGCAAATTCCTTGCTCTCATCTCATTGGTCGAAAAACCTACTCCGCAAAACCGCTACTCTGCTAATATGTATCCATGGGACTGCGCCCTTGAAGTCTATAACTGGCAACAAAAAACTAAGGGTGGACAAATTTGAAAGGCTGGGTTTTACCCATTCGGACGTCTCCGTCCGAAGTCCGTCTCCGTCCTCTAGATCAAATATTGTAGTAGTTTAAAGAATATTGTCTGTTGCGAGTTGCATATTTTCACTCAGAAGTAACACATAATTTGTGCAACACAAGCAACAAATTATTCTATAATACTCGATTGCTTATAAGGATTCTCTTTTTATGTTTCATTAAATACAACGGAAGAGAAATTAGAATTTTCAGACAATGGTCGATTATAAAAACGCGCGAAGAACCTGAGAGGTTTGGCTCCAAACAGCTGCTTTTTCTAATAGTTTCAACATTAACGCCATTTCGAAGAGCAGCTGAGGTTGAAGTGTGTCTTGCACTACGGGCAATAGCTAATCGTTTGCGACGTTGCTGTACGATGAGGTTTCTTAAAAGTAAGAATAAGTCTTCTTTCATCTATCGGGCGAATATTTTTCGTAGCCGTTAAATAACTTTAAGTCGTTGCAACGCACAGAGACAAGCTTTCTTTAAAGAACGATATTTGAAGAACGGGTTGAGAGCAATTTATTGTTGCAGTTTTCATTTTATCTGGTATGGTAATCTGAATAATTCCCTTGGACTCTTTTATGTTATCTAAATTGATTTTGATCAAAGTTTGAACCCGTTGTGCGGTAGCCAAAACTAGCAAGGTAACCATTTTTATTGTATTTTGTGTTGAACTAAGCTTTTCATTACGTCCCCGAGAAGTTGAAAATTCAAGAACAGAGGCTGGTTTCCATACATAATTGTATTTGACTTTTTGAGGTTTGAAAGTTGCAGCGCCTTTCAAGAACCTTTTTAAACATGGATTGTTTCCTGTAAGATTTAGGTTGGGATTCGGTCCAAGAGCTGGTGACGTTTTTCGTGAAGTGAGAGTATATGTCCTAGTTTGTGACGAATATAGCTGGAAAATGACCCTTCTTTCGAAACATGAAAATGCCAGACGCCCTGCCTGGGGCGTTTGGGCACCTGAGCCAGGTTTTTTCTTCTAGGATCGATTATTGATGCCCCAAGTTTATTATTATTCAATCGCCAGACCGATAGCTTGGGGATAACATACTGCCAGACACGATAATTATCAATAAAAAAACTTGGATTTTCAAGGGACGGTGAAAGGAGTGGCGTTTTTAATAACATAAAGAATAGTATTTACAGTTAGCACTCGTAAAACGACAGACTGAAATTCCGGGGATAACACCTTGAAAATTAAGTTTGAAAATTAATAATTTTCCTCGAAAGTGTGGGTCAGAGCGGGGACCGAGGGACGTTACCGGCAGTCGCAGTCGCCGTTATCCCCTCCACTCAGCCTTTTACCCTGACGCGGCTGCTTCCTCGTACCTCGGACCCCGCCCAGACCCACACTTTCGAAGAAAATTATTGATTTTCAAAGTTAATTTTCAAGGTGTTATCCCCGAAATTTCGGTCTGTCGTTTACCGAGTCTGGCAGTATATTATCCCCATGCTATCGCTCTGGCAATTAAAATAATTAAATAATAATAAACTTAGGATAATCAATCCTAGAAGAAAATTGGCTCTTATACTAATAAATTTAAATTAAAAATTTTAAAGATTTTTCGGGTTTCAATCGTGTGCGAAACTATGAATGTTGCCGACGTTTCGTGAACATTGCAGTTCACTTCTTCAGGGCTGACCTGAAACTGAAGTTTCAGGTTATGTTGTTCTTATATATGTATTCTCTACGATGCCTGTGATTGGCCAGAGTGCCCCATGATGGGGACTGCTTGAACTTGATTGGCCAATCAAGTCTTTTTTTTTTAAAACCGGGAGAACGGAAAGCCAAATCGGATTGGTATTATATCCATTGTCCCTATTGATGTTATTAGGGTGTTTCAAGATTTCGATTGCTTCTCTATGTTTTCTTGGAAATTTATTGGACGTTTTGGCGATGATACTCTTATACTATCACTTCAAATTTCCAATTTTTTCACCTGGTTCAGGTGCCCAAACGCGCCAGGCAGGGCGTCTGGCATTTACGGGTTTCGAAAGAAGGGTCATTTCCCAGATATATTTGCACAAACTAGGACTTATACGCCCACTTCACGAAGAACGTCACCAGCTCTTGGACTATTATATCCGAGACCCGATCTGAATGAAGGCTCGTTAATTGTGACTTGTGTTTTGTCCATTAATTTAATAATAGTCCGATCGCAATACGCTGAATTGACTATTTCGGTTAAAACAATGAGCGATACCGCAGATCTTTAGGTACTCTCGGTTCCGTTGGAGTTAAAACATTTAAATTTTTCCGTTGAAAATTGGATTTTTCTAGATATTGAAGATTCGAATGGTGGGATATCTTCTCGTTTGCAAAACTCCCACCATAGGCGTCTTGGTTTTTCATACTGTTTGATTTCTCTCGAGGTTAGAGATGCGAATGCCATCGGGGAAGCTTCTTGGTAGATTCCTTTCAATTTGAACGATTGACAGATAATTTACTGGCAGCCAGGGTAAGGTTCATCGCATGTTGTTTCCTGAAAGGAGATGTTAATACATTTTTCCTTTCTTTCAGTATAATTGGTTTAGTTGTGAGCAGAATATTAAACACGGGAAACCACGGTTGTGTTGGCCAGTTTGGAACCACAACTACTCTTACTGCTTTTTCAATGATTATTTTTTGTAAAACCCTTGACATAATCGAGAAAGGGGGAAAAGTGTAGAAAAAGTAATCTATCCAGCAAACAGAGAGAGAGATAAACGTTTATTTTTCAGCCTGCTGGCCTTGAAAAACTGACTTGCTTACACATCCATTTTTTACAGAATTTCCTTAAAACTAACCCTTAAAAACTAACATCCATCCATTCCTTATCTCTACGCCGCACGCTCGTATCGCCTTGCCTTCCTCGCTTCGCCTCGCCTCGCTCGCATGTCCCTACTTTTTCGCATTGCCTCACTTGCCAACCTCTGTTTTCGCAGCTAATACCTATTACTTATCTACTATTTACAATATTTACATCTTACTTATATCTACTTTCTCTCCTATTTACAATCTTTCCTTCTCCACTCCTCTTCCTCCTTCCTTCTCTTCATCTCCATCTTACCCACCACTCCCTTCACCCATGCTACTGCCCTTCTTTCCCCCTTTTCATGCAGCAATGCCTCCATGCTTATCTCACTTCTTTCCACCTCCCCGCACTCCTCCAGCCAGTGCTCCACTCTTGCATCCCCCTTTCCGCACAGTTCACACATCCTCTTCTCTCGAGAGAGCCAAAACCTATTGTCTATCCAGCAAACAGTAAATGCGTCTATCTCCATAGCTTCTGGATCTTTATGCTAAGAAATAAGTTTTGAACACTTGGCATTTGTATATTGTTGCAAACAAATCTATCTCCAATTTACTAAATTTATCCGTTATATCTTTAAAATTTCTCTACACACAAGTTAGTTCATTTAGAATATCCAACACTACCCATTCTATCAATATACGAAATAGCAGTGGTGTTATCTATTCTGAGTAATAATACTTCCTGTGAATGCAGATTTGTTGCAAAACAATTTAGGACATCAAATGCAGCTTTCAGTTCCGAAAAATTTATATGCTCTTTTTTCTCATGATTATTCCACCATCCATGTAATTTTCCTTTATCGCAAGAAATCCCTCAATCAGATAATGAAGTATCAGAGAAAATCTGAAACCAAAAATTATTCTCTCTTGTAAGATTGATTACTTTTGGAACTTTTTTGAGATCCACCAATTGAAAACTGAGGTGATATTTTCAGGTAAATTCATGGTTTTCTCAAAGTTTCCGTCTGCGGTTTAGAGTGCTTAGTACTTTTCTCTCTCTCTAATACTTTAGTGCAAAAGGGACGATAATTTGCTGAGTGACAAGCCGCCACTAATATACCTGAGAAACTATGCCCACTCCCTAATTATGCATTTCTTCTTGTTTCTAAACTTTTGAACTAGACCTAAAATAACTTCTCTTTTCTTATCAGTTAATTGAAGTTAACAATTTTTTGAATTCAGGATGAAACCTAAGAACTTACAAATTACAGATTACTGTAACTGACATTTTTCGAAATTCAGAATAAATCCTAACGATTCTACTAATAATCTGGTTTCGTGAATATTTCAAAAAAATTCCCTTTCTGGTCTACCTTCCTGGTAGACACGTGATCTCGCACAAAATTCCGTTAAAATGAGAAAAGCAAAAATTTTCTATACTTTTGATGTACTGGAATCAGAAAATAGACGTCTTTCATATCAATAGAGGCCGTCAAGAAATTTTTATACATTAAAGTTGTAGCCAGTTACCTATCCTCCATTTTAAAATAAGGAGGATTTATGAATTCGTTAAGTTTTTTCAAATCAAGAATGAACCTCATATCTCCATTTAGTTTAGATACCAGAAAATAGGATGATAAAAATCAACCGTTACTTGTTCATTAATTGAATTTAAACAATCTTCAAATTCTTCTGTGAAGAAATTCGGATCTGAGCCTAGTATAACAGGATCTCACGTGATGCGTTTCCATGCATCAAGAAAATGCCTTAATCAGCCTGCAACATTACTCACATTTATTGACGATAAGACTGGCTTGCCTTACGGTCATTTTTTCTTTCCAATTCTGATGAATTTTCAAATACACAAAATCTTTGATAAAAACGAAGAAAAGTAAATGTTGATTCTCTTGTATAGTCTTTTAGTAGATTAAAGTATGCATTTATTTCCAAAGTAAAATTGTTTAATATGAAGAAAAATCTTGTTACGTGATACATAAGTTAGAATGATTCAAACATCACATAAAAAATTAATTTGTATGTGTAAAATCTGCTTGATTCTAGTTTTGATAATTGAGGCACTTTTATGTTTCCTGATATCAGCAAAAAAGAGCGTACTCTGTCGCAATGGACAAGATAAGAATTTTTATTGAGATTTCATGTTTTCTCCTAAACTGTTTTGTGTTTGCAAGTAAAAAATTATCACACATTGTAAGATCTTGAAATTATTTCTGTTATAAGATTTGCGAAGAAAAACGAAAAAAATTTGAAACGAAGAGAATGGCAAACGTTTTTCTGAAAAGCAAACATCTTTGTTTTATTTTTTCAAAAAATATGTGGAATGCGGTACAAAGCGCAAAAGCAAAACTATTCCTTCCTAAGATTTCTGAAGAAGTTATTTTTTTCTGTATTTTTTATTGTACATTTTTTAGTAACGATATATAATTTTGGAAATACAGATATATTGTATATTTTCATAACATAACAACTTTTCCTAACAGATTTTTTTTACCTACAAAGTTGAATTTTCAACAAAAAGATGAATTCTCAACCAAAAATTTAATAGTTGATATTTCAACCAAAACAAAAAAACAAATTTTCAACAAAATAGTTACATTTTCAACTGAAGAGTTGAATCTTCAAACAAATAGTTTAATTGTCAACTAAAAAAGATAAATTTTCAACCAGAAATAGAGAAGTCAAATTTTTAGTAAAAAAATTAATCTGCAAAAAACAAACAAACAAACAAATTTTCAATAAAATAGTCAAATTTTCACACAAAAAGATTTATTGTTATTGTTAAAGGATTTTTCAACCAAAAAATTACTTTCTAAACAAATAGTTTATTTTTCATTAGAAGAAGGAAAAAAGTTCATTTAAATAGCTCAATTTTTAAGTCAAAATACGAATTTCCTGTAAAAAAATTGAATTTTCGAAGAGAAATTTAATTTTCAATCAAACAGTTACATTCATCATCAAAAAGAGGAATTTCAAAACCAAGAAGATTAGTTTTCTACCAAAATAGATGAATTCTCTACTAAATTTTTGATCAAGAAGATCAATTTTTAACAAAATAGTGGAATCTTAAAACAAAAAAGATTAAGCTTCAACCAAAAACAGTTTCATATTCAATCAAGTAATTGAATTTTGTAGAAGACGGTTATAATTCCGATGAAAAAGATGAATTTTCAACTAAATTCTTGAATTTTTTAATTGAAAATTGCACCGGTGAATTTTCAATGAAAAGGTGAATTCTCAACAGAAAATGTAATAGTTGATATTTCAATAAAAAAAACGAAAACAAATTTTCAACAAAATTTTCAACTGAACATTTTCGACTGAAGAGTTGAATTTTCAAAAAAATAGTTTAATTGTCAACTGAAAAAGATAATTTTTCAACCAGAAATAGAAAATAAAAATTTTCAATAACAAAATTAATTTGCAACAAAAAAGCAAACAATTTTCCGACAAAATAGTCCAATTTTCAAGCAAAATGAATTACTATTAACTATAATGATGAATTTTTCAAACAAAAAATTACTTTTCAAACGAATAGTTTATTTTTCCGTGAAGGAAGAAGAAAGTTCATTCAAGTAGTTGAATTTTCAAGTCCAAATACGAATTTCCTGTAAAAAAGTTTAATTTTCAACGAGAAATTTAACTTTCAATTAAACAGTTACATTCATCATCAAATAAAAAGTATTTCGAAACCACGAAGATTAGTCTTCCAACAAAAAAGATGAATTCTGAACTAAATTTTTGAGTAAAAAAATCAATTTTCAACAAAATAGTGAAATCTTCAAACAAAAAAGTTTAAACTTCAACCGAAAACAGTTTCATATTCAACCAAGTAATTGCATTTTTTACAAGATAGTTGAATTGTGAACTGAAAAAGATCAATTCTTAAGCAAAAATGAAAAAGTTAAATTTTTAGTGAAAAAATAGATCTGCAATAAAAAAAAAGTTTCAACAAAATAGTCAAATTTTTAAACAAAAAGATTAAGTTTCAACTATAATGATGAATTTTCTAACCCAAAAAATGACTTTCTAAACAAATAATTGATTTTTCAGTAAACAAAGAGAAAGATCACCAAAATTGAGGAACTTTCAAGAAAAAATTCGAAATTTTTGCCTGAAAGACAGAAAGTTGAATTTTCAACTAAAAAAGATACATTTTTATTCAAAAATGGAAAAAGTTCAATTTTCAGAGAAAAAAATTAATTTTCAACAAAAAAACAAACAAATTTTCAACCAAAAAGATTAATGTTCAACTATAATGATGGATTTCCCACTAAGAAAATAAATTAATAACCAAATATTTAATTTTTCCGTGATGAAAGAAAAAAAGTTCATCCAAATTGTTGAACTTTTAAGCAAAGAAGCAGAGTTGATTTTTCAACAAAAAGATGAATTCTTGACAAAAAACGGAACAGTTAAATTTATAGTGGAATTTTCAATAAAATAGACGAATTTTCAACTAGAAAAAATAAATTTTCATCTAAAAATGGAAAAGTAATTGAATGTCAAAAAAAATCAAATTTCTGATCAAATACTTGAATATTCTACCTACAAAATTTATTATTTAACAAAAATATGAATTCTTAACAAAGAGTACTGATAAAATGCTGATATTTCAGACAAAAAAAACGAATTCTCAAGAAAATAGTTAAATTTTTTAGCAAGCAGTTGAATTTTCAATAAGATACACGAATTTTCAACTAGTAAATATAAATTTTTAAGCAAAAATAGAAAAGTTAAATTTTTAGGAGTTGAATTGCCGATAAAAAAGTTCAAGAAACTAATATTTCAAAAAATGGATGAAAGCAAAAGTACAGAGTTTGTCAGCATGAGAAACAGCAAAGGTGAAATGATATATGGTACAGACAGGATAGTAGACGCTTTGAAAGACTCTTTTAAAGAACTGTTAGGAGGTGAAGATGTAGAGCAACAGAACTGCAACTTCATATTTTCAACCGTTTATTGAAAAATAAATTATTCCATGAAAAATGGTTCAACTTTCATAATGAAACAATACAATTTTTTATTTTATAGATGAATGATTTATTTTTTATTGAAACCTGCCTATGACATAGGTATTTCAACATTAAAAGCAGCACATTTTCATTTATTTTTTCACTATTATATTTATTGAACTACTCATTAATGGATATACTTTTTTCTATGTATTCTTATCCTAGACCTAAAATAAAGCGACGCTTGAATGCTCAAAAAATTAACATTTCAGTCAAAATAAAACCATTTTTGAAGAACACGGAAAATTAAGTCTTAAGTCTGTAAATACTGTATGTAGACACGTTTTCCTAGACTCAAAGGTCGTGAATAAAGCCAATTTCTTTGCTGTAATTATCATCTAAAATGCAAGCATGGAAAATGATTAAACATTTTTTATTATCACACTCAAGTAATTTATTATATTGATGACGTGGAATGCATGTTGTTTTTCACAAACTATTTCATACTTCAGGTCGCGCCAGATGACTTGTTTCATGGCATACTCCTCCATGTAGTATTAGGGGAGCTTGAAGAATTATTAATAACGTTTATTACTATGTAACTAATCATGAAGTTATGAAAAAACGATATTAAAAAAAATGGTGTGCATTATATTTTGAATCGGCAACAATTTTTCAAATTGAGCTATTTCACACTGCATGTTTTGAAGTAAAACTCTATCATGACCAAAGCATTCCAGATTATTATATATAAAATGCCAAACGTTCAAAAGTGAACCACTTTTAAAAGCAGTATTTCGTGATATTAAAAAAAATATATTTTCTGAAGATAAGAAAATTCCTTGATACACAACTGACCTAGTCCACACTCATTCAAGCAGGTGTGCTTCTCTGCAGTCATAGTCCGAATATCATAACCATCATACGTGCAAACATTTGTCCTTCCCTCCTCCTAAAAACGTGCGAATAGATATTTTTAGTTCACAATTTTGCGGAAAACGAATCGTTCTCCGATTAGAGAAAGACCGCGTGAATTTTGTTTCACTTACTGAGCAGTCCCGGCCACACAGGATACGGTGATCTTCCTACAATAAATATAGTTTTCAGTAGCAGAACTACTATTTTTCAAAGATTTCATAGTTTGATGATTAGCAAATGCACATGAATTCCATTTAATTGAAATTTTTGTAATATTATATGGGTATCCCCTGACATAGGTAAGACTAGAACTTTTAGTGGGCGAGTAATAAATCTACGATAAGCAAGATACTTTTTCACATTTTATCCCAACAATAATGTTACTGTTACCACTTGGAGAATGAAAAATATTTAACAGTGCTCCCAATCTTGCTCCCCAACCACACTGCGCATGCGTCGCGCCGAATTACTGATTGGCTGCATAGCGCGCGCTTATTTAAAATGTTTGAAATATGCAAATTAATTGTTTTAAACAAATAATAATTAGAAAATGCAATAAAATACATTTTTCATTGCAAAATATACTTTCGCAGTCATAAATATAATAATTATTTGATTTCACTGCAGAAAACGCATTACTCCTTCGGACATCGAAGAAAGATTTCAGCAGTGAAATAAAATTATCATCATATCTATGACTACGAAAGTTCATTTCTTTTTTGAAAAATGTATTTTCATGCATTTTCTAATTATTATTTGTTTACAATTAATCTGCATATTTTAAACAGTTTAAATAAGCGCGCGCTATGCAGCCAATCAGAAATTCAGCGCGACGCATGCGCAGTGCGGTTGGGGAGCAAGATTGGGAGCACTGATATTTAATATCCTTAATATGAAGGATGAAGACATCTTGTGTTATACATACAATATATGAATTTGAAAATAACTGTACTGAGCAAGGTAAGACTTACAACTGGTGGTGGTTCTGTATGTTGGTCATGATGAAATCGATGATGAAACTCACAAGCTCCATCATGTATTAGTACGACATCTAAGATAATTATTATTGTTTATTATAGTTTGAATAATCATTCCATCTTAAAAACTTAATCCTTCTTCAATAATTGTATTTGTTATATTTAACACGTCAACAAATCCAAATTGAATTATTTCGCATTGAATATTTCAGAGAGAAGGAAAACAATTTCATTTTAAAAGCGTCCGAGGTGGATACATTTCGAATTTCAATCGTCCAAAATAATATTATTTGTAAAGGCGGTATTTCCAGCAGGGATCTGACCGAAACGAAACAAAATACTTTCGTGATTTTCGTTCTGTTTCCATACTGCCAAAACGTAACTATATTCACTCGGCTTAGGTTACGTTATTCAAAATACCGAAATTGTAACGAAATTTTTTAATCACGCGTATTTTGAAAAAAATAGTTCATTCGAATCCTTGTGCACCTGATGTAAATATTAAAAGGCAGACAGGTAAAATATTAAGTTATAACAATTTCGTTTTTAATTTTGTTCCAATCTGTCAAAACGTAACGAAAAGTAAACAAAAGATTCGGTACTTTTTGGATAACGTAACGTAACGAAACGATAGTTTTGGACGGATCCCTGATTTCCAGTCATTTAAACAATCAATTTTCAGAAAATAAGAAAATGTCTTGCTACATTACTTATTCCACATCCTCTTAAGCACTGGAAATGTTCTGGGCTCACAATCTCACTAAAAAAGCCAGAAGATATACAAACGTCCTCGTCACTTCCCTCCTAAAAAGTATATTTTCTCAGTTTACGATTTTGGGACAACTAATCTGTTTTCGATATAAAGAAGACTGTTCAAAATTTTGTATACTTACATGCGCACGGAATCGACATCTCCAGGCACAATCATAAGGACTTCGCTACAAGAAATATAATTTTAGTTAGCAGAAGTGCTAGTGGGCGATTTTTTTTAACTTGAGACATAGAAATATCCCAAAAAATACGCATCCTATTGGAAAAATATATGTCATAAAAACTTTTTATTTTTCAGGAGGAATAGCGACTTTGAAAAAATGTATCAAACCCTATCCCCGAAGAGGCAGGAGTGGGGGTAACTTTGTAATTACGAATGAGAATCCCAATTTGTTATCACAGATTTAGATTCTCATTTATGAAATACCCGTGTGGAAATCTGCCCAATCAAGCCCAGTTAATAGGTGGGCGCCAACTGGGTCCCAGCTAGGCGTCCCGGGTAGAAAGTTTGAGCCAATAAAACCAAAGAGTGTTTACGTCCTGTTTGGACTTATACCGGGTATACCCACGTTGCTCCCATATGGTGTGCGCCGCCGTAGAAAACAAGTCGGGTCCCATATGGAAATCTCAGTCGCTGTCAGTTACTATTAGTAAATTTAGTTTTTACAGACAATGGGTGAATTCAGTAAAAAAGGTGTGCGAATAATAAATTACGTTTACGTGTGAGAAAACATCGAGCGATCAGTGGAGTTATAATAAGGAGTAAATTTGAAGACATTGAAAAAGACTCGAGTGACGATAGTGATGAGCATGGTAAGTTACGAAAATCATAGCATTGACTCTTAGATTTCAAAAATGATTAATTATCTAGTTCAAAAATACCTATAATCTCTATATGTGACGTTGCATATTTAATAAAGCTAAAAATGTTGTCAATGCTGAACTACTCGCATTCTAACCTCAAAATTACATAGCCTCATTATATACTCAATAAATACTAGAATTCAATTTTGTTATGAGACGACTTATCTTTTTTCAATTGAAGTGTTTCTGCCAGAGCAAACAACTATCTAATCCTACTACTTTTTGCCTCAAACGAATTTTTCGAATTCTACCTCTGCAATCAAAGAGTCAATTTTTTAAAATAAAACCCTTCTTTTACTAATTGGGCGTAAAAAGTATTTCCCAGCTGGGGCCCAGCTGGTTACCCCAATCTGGGCATTAGTTGGTCTGAGCGTTACAACCCAGAGAACAGCCCACCTGGGCGAGACTGGGGTTCCCAGTTGGGACCCAACTGGAACTTGGGCAATTTGTCTGGGACCCAGTCTGGCCCCAGTAGACTTTTCCACACGGGTACGTAAGTTTTACTCGAGAAATGTCTTTCGATTCGCGAAAAAAACCCCACCCCCCTGCCTCCCGGGGGATGGGGTTTGGTAAATTTTTTCAAAGTCGCTTTTCCCCCTCGAAAATGAAAAGTTTTTATTACGGACATTTTTTTCATAGGTGGCTTATTTTTTGAGATATTTCGATATCTCAAATTAAAAAAACACCCAGTATAATTTATAGAAATTTTGAATAACTGTTCTGATTGAAGTGAAACTCACCGGTGGTCGTGTAGGACGGGTCTGTTTAAGAAAACAGAAAAATTTTTAGTATTCTTAATATGAATCAAATAAAGGCATCTTGTATTATTAATAATAATTATATAAATTTTATATAACTACTGGTAATGGTGAGTAGCAATATATTAAAACCAAAATCATTCCCCAATTTGTATAGGTCATTTGCATTCAGAATTTTCTTTCTTTATTAATATTGCTTAGAAACATTCAGAAATGATTACTACTAATTTGACGAAACTCATTAAAAAAATTTTAATATCAAAGACTGAAAAAACGTTTTCAATTTCCAAATTAGTTTGAAACAAAAAATTGGATTTTAATTAATTTTAACTGATAAAGAATGTTGGTGTTCAATTTCAAACATTTAAAACTTGAAACCAGTTTTACTGAGAAATATGATACTGTATATAATAAAAACTTGCCAATTTCCAAAATATAAGGATCATTTTATCTGAAACTTTCATTTTTGTACAATATTCTAGTTTTAAATCTATTAATTTTGAATCTTCCAATTTTATTTTATTCAGATTCAAAATGTTTAAGTTTAGTAATTACACTAAGCAGCCTTCTGCTTTTCCAGATAATTATAAATAAATAAAAAATGGTAACTTTAAAATCGTCCTAATAGTCGATACCCTTTTTATTGAATATATATATATATATATATATATATATATATAAATTAACTTCACTCATATTAGAAAAGTACCTTTCTTTATAATCAGATTTTTAATACAAAAGCCTATTTAAAAAAGGTTGATTGGACAATAATTTTTTCTCATATTTGAATGTCACATTTTATAGTAGAGTTAAATCGTAGGATTTTTTCAACATGCTTGAAAATTGGCCAAATCCTGAAATTTTATACGTATATTATCAACAGTACTTGACATATTAGTGATTTGTCATTGATAATATATAACAGGAATTTAAAAAAATTGTTTCAAGTAAAATAAAACTCACCGTTCCGTTTGGGTTCGCCAAGGTTACCGAGAATATAGCTGCGCTGGCTGTAAAAATAAAAATAGTAAAAATATTTATTTATTCATTTTTTATTCTCAATTGAATTTCATATAAGTGGAACAGGTAAAATCTTGCTTTCAAAACGTTTGAAATTGCAAAATTGGGAAAGTTTTCTATATCTAGTTTCAAAGGCTTCAAAACTGAAAAAATGTTAATTCTAAGCCTTCCAAATTAGAATAATATATAGAAAATCTGTAAATGAGTATTGAGTACAAAGGGATTGTAAGTACGATGAATACAAATATATGCCCGCCTCTAATCCTTAATTCGACGCGAGAGAAGCTTAGTAAAAGCTAGTGAGGGTTAACGCGTTGGGCGCAATGGAGGGGGTATACTCCGCAGGTATGCGGGTGCAAGTCGGGCTATGTCCAAGGGCAGACGGTAAAATATAAGGAGAAGAGGTTTCGCTTGATCTCAGACTTTTTTGTATTTACTTCTGGAGAAAGACACAGAATCAATACCTTACTCAGAAACAGAAAAATCAGAAAATCGTGTTTAATTTCCCAAAAAAACAAACAAAATGTGCGTCGTGGAAAAGGGATCTAGGTAGAAAAATTCTTAAGATATCTTTTCCTCTGTGTAAAATGTTTTTATCACTTTCAAGTGCAAAGGTAGAAGGTATTTTGTTTGTATAGATAGTTACTTACTCAGTAAGAAAGCGTAAGTCACTTTTCCCGTCATCTTAAAAATTAAAGATCAAGATAATAGGTTTTCAATCAAGCTTTTTCCTCAGAAAAAAGAAATAATGTGGGCAGAAATCTGCTATCTGGAGAATAATCACAGTCCTCATTACAGTTGCTTTATATAATATGTGGGTGACGAGCACATTTCTAAGGTTCGGCGGAAAACAAAATAATTTCGAAATCTTACAATCTGTGATAATTTATCACTTGCGAACACAAAACAGTTTAGTAGAAAAACATTGAATCTTAATAAAATTTCTTATCTTGTCTATTGCGACAGAGTACGCTCTTTTTTACTGATATCAGTAAACATTAAAGTATCTCAATTATCAAATTAAGAATCGTGCAACTTTCATTGATGCAACTATTCTAAATGAAACTTGTGATTTTTTTATTCTTCCGTATTATAATAATATTCACCCTATACTTGAAAAGAAATTTAAAACTATATAAATAGCTCAAACTAGTGTACCATGTTGTCTCGGTTAAAGTTATAAACACAGAAAAAACATAATGTAATCTTTACAGCAATGCATTACTGCGCATGCGATGCATAAGGTGCTTCATTGGCTTCCGTTCGCGCTTTTATTTGAAATGTTGAAAAATACAATTTTCTTAATCTATTAAATATAATCAAAAATGAATTTTGAACATGTTCAAGTGGCATGTAGGTGGTTTTCAATATATTCTGAGCATTAGGTTAGAAACAAAATGAATATTCCAAAAATATTATGTTATTTAATGTGATCTTTTATTCATTTTTCGAAACATAATGCTCAGAATATATCAAAAACCATCCACGTACCAGTTGAACATGTTGAAAAAATTATTTTTGATTATTTTTAATGAATAAAAAAATGTTATTTTTTAACATTTCAAATAAGCGCGCGAACGGCAGCCAATTAAGCACCTTGTACATCACATGCGCAGTAGTGCAAAGTGCCCGCGTTAGGAGCACTGAGTCTAATACGGCGTGTGGATTATTTGGATCCCATAGTATGAAGAAAGGATTGTTTTTCGATGTTCGTATTTCTCTGCTGGCTTGTATTTCTTCGTTGAATTCGTATTTCTCTGAGCTCAGACTTACGACTATCCTGTCTAAGTTGGACTGGTTTCTATGGGACCGGGAAACTTGCATTGACTTTAATAGGATCTTTTCCAATAAGTTGGCCACCTGTCTATCTTGTATCTTGGCTGCCTTCTTTCAGGATTTGCACATATTCCAACCTGCCGAAGTTGGCAACCGAAATTCAGGCAGATATCGTTTGAAGATTAGGGATCAAATGACTTCAAACTCTCTGGTAGTTTCTTTTATCTTATTTCACATTGCCTCAGTAAGCTGCTTGGCCAGCAGAAGCTGCACTTAAACATCAACGACCAGTACCAGTAAGTTAACCCCACATTTCGTGATGGCCGGCCAATGATAAATCGAAATGGGATAACATAAAATAGTGAACTATGGAGGTTCAATTCATTCGCCTTGGTACAATGAAAAATGTCTAATACGTTAAAGAACCCCAAGTGCGCTGGGTGTTATAAGTTCTGCAACAAAGTACCTCGTCGAAGTAGGAAATTGAAGCTGAAGATGAAGTAGGGAATTACGATGATAAGCTTCAACAAAAAATCGTTCTTCACGATTTTGTGTGTGCAAAATGTCGACTTTTTCAATATAGAAAATGAAATCGATATTAAAAACGAAAGCGATCATCTAAAATAAATTTCTGACGATCCGGCAGACAGAATACGACTCAAGCCTGAAGTAGATAAATCAAATCATGAAAGGAATGAAGTTCCAATTCAGAGAACCAAATCGACACACAAGTATTGCTGTGTTTGTTCTGCCACCAAAAACATTGCCGTCATTTCAGAAGAAGCTTGTTTGCAATCTTTCATTAGGATGCGAATCCACAAAGCAGCAGCTAATCGGTGTTCCCAGATTCCTTCAATCAAAAATCGATTCTATGAGGAGTCTTTCCACCAGAGAGCTTCTCATCTTTACAGGCTGATAATGGCAGAATACAATTAAGAGACACGTAGTCTTCTATGCGTTGTAGGCAGACCCGTACTAACTACCTGCCATCAGAGATGACCTTATCAAAGACACATTTCGGGTAGGCTGTTCGGTAGAAACTGCGCTCCATGCTGGCGTTGGAAAAATGGAGCAGCTGCTGGAACAGAAAAGGTATTCTGTGGGCATCCCTTTTTGGAAATAGAAGTTGCCTTCAGCAATACTCCTCCAGGAGTCATTTGTCGAGAGGCTTTGAGGTGTGGCGTGCCAGACCAACTAGTAAACTGGATAGGGAGAATGATACGCCAGAGGAGAAACGAAACCAGATGGGGCGAAAGACTGGTTAGGGAAATAGCTTCACGGGGGTGCCCATAGGGGAGAAGGGGTCCTGCCACCCCTCCTGTGATGCATTATAGTGGACGGCCTCCTTCGTAGGCTGAATAAGAAGGGGTATTATACCCAGGGCTACGAACAAGACTTTGTAATCCTAGTCAGGGGGGCTCACCTGGAAACGTTAATGGGTCTGTCAAGGTCTGCGCTGCGGATCGTAGAGTTCTGGTGCGATACCATAAGGCCCTCCTTAAATCCAGAAAATACCATCCTGGTAATTTTCACGAGAATTTACAAAGTGCAGAAAGTTGACGCTCCTGTATTTCGTGGCGGGAAGGCTGAAGTTTTCAGATTCAATTCAATATCTGAAAGTAATTCTAGATAGCAAACTAAAATGATTGAAGTTTCTGCAGACCTAATGCAGGGAGTTTGTCATGACTTTTTGGATGTGCAGGAAAGCCTTTGGGTTGACGTGGGTAAAATACCTAAAACGCCTAAAATATCTGCAAATTTATTGAAGACTATTATTTGACATAAGTATAAGATTTGATTTAATCGCGATAACGCTTTTAAATAAATAAACAGATACTGTTTGGCCCTCGTTATTGGCAACCTTGCCAGTTGAAGCGACGTCACAAACAAAAACACAATGGAAAAAGGTGTAACTAAAAGTATTTCTGTTGCTAATCACACAGACGGAATCACAGAGTAATGGAGAAGGCCCTTTCCATTTATTTACATTATTTTTGTGACTAGTCAGATGGGTGCCTTTCCACCCCCGCCCGAAATCGCTGGAAAGGCGTAGGAGTTATGAAAGATTATTTCTGTGAAACATATAATAATTCATTTTGAAAATTACCAATTCCGAGTCAAAATTGTAATTCTTTTGGAATGTTTCAAGACAGAAATATACTTCTTGATACTTCTTCATGAAATTAAAATATAACTGATCAACATGATGCATACATTTCTAGTTGAAAATAGTAAATTGAATCTATAAACTGTTTTTAACGTGGTTGGCTTTCCCGTGAATTATAAGTATTTGCACGCATTTGACGTAGGCGAATAAGCAATAATGAATCGATAAGAATGGTACAATTTTTAATTATCATCAGAGTAATTTGCTACATAATTTACTGAAGTAGTGTTGACAGATTGTGTATCCCATCTCCCTCGGATTATGTACAGAAGTGGACCTTGGAGTACCTGAGCCTTATCTAACTAAAAATCTTATTCGAAAGTATAAATCAATTTTACGAAATATTGTATTATGACAAATCATTCTTCAAACATTAAGAACACTTCAATAAGATACAGTTCAGATTCTTATATTTGTTCACCTTCACGCGTCTTGAACGTGAAAGAAGACAAACAATTTTATATTCTATTTACTGCATAAATTGCTATCTGACAAAAATAAAATTTTTCCATACCATGTCGCTTGAATTCTACTCGATGAGACTTATGATATTTATCAATTCTTATTCTTATCAATTCTCAAATTCAACTAACACCACTAATTTTTAACCGAAGAGTTGCATTTCTAACCAAAGCGGATAAACTTTCAACCAAGAAGATGAACTTTCTATAAAAAAGACAAATTTTTAAGAGAATAGAAAAGATGATTCTTAAATGAAAGAAACTACTTTTCAAGAAAATATTCAAATTTTCAACCAAATATATACATTTTTTACCAAAATGATGAATCTTTAACATGGAAATGGATTATAAAGGGAGTAGTTCATCTTTTCACGAAGTTCTTGAGTTTTCACCTGAAAAAGATGAATTCTCAACTAGAATGATAAATTTGCAAGAACAATTAAATACATTTTTGAAAGATGCATTATTTATTTAACAAAAGCATCTATAACTAGAAAGATGAATTTTTAACCGAGAAGATTAATTTTCTATCCAAAAAGAAAAATTCTTAACCAAATAGTTGATTTTTCAAATAGAAAAGATAATTTTTTTAATAAAAAAAAAATGGATTTTCAAAAAGAAGTTCTACTTTCAACCAAAAAGGATGAATTCTCAACGAAGAAAGATTTAAATTAAAATAAAAAACAGTTGAATTTAACAAAAAAGTACGAATTTTCAGAAAAATAGTTGAATCCATTACTAAAACAGATTCACTTTTAAACCAAAGGTTTGCATTTTTAATAAAAAACGATGACGTTTCTACCAGAATAGTTTATATTCCTACCAAGAAGGATTATTTATCAAAAAAAAACTTGAATTTTCATTGAAATTCAAGAATTCTGAATCCGACTAAAATCAAATTCAAAAACCTTAAAAAATATTGAATTTTCATGTGAAAATGGTATAATTAGTTGTTAGTTGTTAAATTAATTTAAAAGGAAATGAGAAGATTTTTGAACAAAATAGATTAAATTTTAACAAAAGTTTTTGGTGAAAATTCCGTTGAGGATTCAACTATTTTGCTTGTATTTTTTTCGTGGAATTCAACCAATTGAACATTTTTTGTTGTTGAAAATTAATTCTCACTTTTTATGATCTCAATAACTAATATTATTTAAAATTAATAAAACAATTTCGCCATGATGCAGCTGTGAATACACTTTGTATCCACACCTCCCTCTTCTAGAGTCTCCTTAATCCAACGGCTAATCGTTTTCGACGTTGCTGCACGATGAGGTTTCTTAAAAGTAAGAATAACTCTTTTTTCATATGTCGGGCAAATATTTTTCGTAGCCGTTAAATAACTTTTTCAGATTGTCGCAAGGCACAAAACGGGCTTTCTATGAAGAACGTTATTTGAAGATCGGGTTGAGAGCAATTTATTTTTGAAGTTTGTATTCTATCTGGTATGGTATTCTGAATAATTTCTTTGGACTCTTTCATGTTATCTGAACTGATTTTGCTCAAAGTTTGGACCAGGGACTTTACTTGGTACGAGAAATTTGTACCGAAGAGGTACAAGTCAATCTCACATTCAGCGGCAATACTTTTAGCAGAATAAGTTAAACTAGACTCAATAATGTATCTTCTTGATACTGACCCAGAGTGGTGTAAGTCAGCCAGAATCCTGGCTGCATCTCCGAGATTTGCAATCAACTGTTGACCGTCGAGTCTATTTTTCCCTCTATCGCCTTTCTCTACTTCTACAACATGCGATAAAGCTATCCCCATCGCTGATATGACCATTCCTAGTAGATTCTGGGTGAGCATCTGGTATGCGTCCTTTTTCGTGGACGTAGCACTTATACCAGGTTTTACTTAGGCTTCAGTTTTGAAGTTTGAAGTAATGGACAATTTTCGCTAGGAAGGTACTTAGTCAGGAGCTCCATTCTTACATCTTTGAACAAACCCTTATATAAAATTCGAGTCCATCTCTCAAAAAAATCTTTGCGAATGGGAGGGCCAGTGCACTTGTTAAGCGAAGGGTCCTCACCAAGATGATCAAGCACAGATTTCTGGACAATCTCTGAAGTCTGTTTTCCTCCAGAAACCTTATTTTGATTTGTGAAGATTTCGTTCGGAGATCTAGATAAGCTCCGGTCACGATGTGACGAACGTCGATGCGTTCGCACAGCACCGTCTCTACCGGAGGCATGGTTTTTGTCCTTTTTTCCTCGAGTATACGAATCACGTCGTAGATTTTTTCGGTACTTTTTCGGTGAATCTCGATGAGACGAGTGACGCCTTCTCACTTTCTCCTTATGCCGCTTTATTTCGCGCCACAATTCGTCGTTTTCGTTTTCAGCACTACGAGTTCTTCTCCTACTAAATCTATCTGAGTCTTCAGAACGGAACCTCATTTTCAAATAGCACTTCTAAATAACAATTTCTTACGTGATACAATTTTCGCGTGAGTCATGGACCGCACAGAAAAACATAATGAAATCAGCAGCGAGTGGAATAAGGCATAATATCCAGTAGGGAATAAGAAAAGTTACTTTTTTGCCGCTAGCTTTGAAATCTGTGGATTGGACCGAGCAACTAACTTTACTACAATATTTGAACATGATTGCCAAATTTTGAAAGAAAGATTGCTCAAAGAATTTGCAGCGGCTTTCTTCGTGTGCCCTACGAACTTTATTATCGAGATGACAATAAAGTTCGTGCTACGGCTTCGCTTTGGCCAAGGGATTTGTGGTCCGGGGTGCGAGGGCTCCGGCCGTCTCAATCGTGTCGCGGCTGAGTGCATCTCGAGCGATAACTACTGAGGCAATTTTATTTTGAATAAATTACTTATCCATTTTAAATTTCACTTTTTTGTTTTATTCACTTTTATTTTATATTAACCTCGTTCCTATTGAAGAAAAAAAAGACGATTCCTTAGTTTATAATTTTACATGCGAGGTCTTAATTTTTACTAGACTTATTAAGTATTAATTGCGGCGTCATATGCAACAGATAGCGCGTGTTAGTATTTTTCGTCGGAAATGACTATTTTTAAATAAAAATTATTGTATATGACTTTAAAAATTAATCTTTTGAACGGCTAGATAATATTCACGTTAGTATTTTTCGTCGGAAATTCGCATTTGTGAATGAAAATTCTATGGCTTGATTTAGTGATGAAATATCGATATCGAAATATCGGAAATATAGATATTCTTCACCCGATGTATCGATATTTCATATCGATATCTCCATTCTGATATATCGATATCTAATATCGATATTTTGTCCCAAAAACGATATTTTCGGCTCACGCCACGTGTAACAGAAAAAAAAATTGTTTCATCAAACTTTTACCTAATTGAATAGTTTCATCACTTTTATTTGTTATAATATACCTAGAAGATTTCCAAAATTTCCAATGAATGTATTCAAACTCTATCACCTCAAAACTGAATTGCCTCATTTTACTCAATAAATACTAGCATAAATTTTTTTTAATAATAAACGGTACTCCGTTTTCAAATAGAAGTGTGTATTCAGAGGGAAAAACTCTTTACTTTAATCGGTTTTGCGTAAAAGAACTTTTTCAATAGTTAGGCTAGTTGAGGTAAATTTCATTTTATACAAAAATTAATTTTTTCAATAAATAATCATTAATTAGTCATTTAAGAATACCCAGTCGTTTGTTAACTGATATTCAATTGTTCAAACAATTTTGATTTGTTTTAATATTTGGTTTTTTCATTTAGCTTGCGAAATAAACGGATATTGCATCACTAGCTTGATTATCTATATATTGCAAAAAGAATATATAATAATTCTGAAGACAAGATATCAATTTCCATCAATTAACAAAAATATTTTCCTTTCTTTCCTTTTCTACGATTTCAGATAATAAATACTATGAAATACCAAAATTTTGTATTAATATTAATTTTTTTTTACTTTGACTTAAAAATTGCGTAACACGAAAAGTAAGTGAAAAATGATAAACTAGCACATATTTTGCCTCTGAAATTGACAACTTTGAATATTTGAGTTTAGATTATTCAAAATCAGAAGAGATCTGTATCTGTATTATTGCGTTTCATCATAAATTAGAAAGATTATTTTTAACGCGAATGTAGTGAGGTAAAATAAATTGAATGTGTAAACAATAAAATTAAAATTTTTCCATTATGAAGCCATGACTTGTAAATACGTTTTCTTGGTAGAGAGCCACGCAGCCTCTTCACATATTACATAATATTATAGCTTCTTATTGTCTAAATAAAGTTAAAAATGTTACGAAATCGTCTTCTGCTAATAAATTTTTTTAATATTTCACTAATTTCTCGATTATAAGGCAATATTAACTTTCGGGGGAACCTAAATCAATACGAAATTACCTAACGGGAACTTTCAACAAAATCAATGAATTTTTAAGCAAATAGTAAATAGTAAAAATTCAAAAAGTAATACTCATTCTGAAGCCACATATCTTCATCTCTACATTTAGAAGAAGATTAGGTACATACGTTAAATGCGATTTACATCATTGATAGGAATGGTCGAATTTTCTACAAAAAAAAATCAACAAATTTTTAGCAAAATACATGAATTTTCAACGAAGAAAAATAAATTCACAATTAAAAGTGGAATAGTTAAATTTGTAGTTGAAGAGAATAATTTTTAACCGAAAAAGACGAATTTTAAACAAAAAAGATGCTCTCTTAATTTTCTCGAGTGAAATGTCACTCAATTCGAGTGAAATGTCACTCAATTCGAGTGAAAGATAACTCGAAGAACAAGTGACAACCCCGCTTGTCTTATTCGAGTGAAACTCCACTTTTATCTCGAGCGAATTTCCCACTCAACTCCTTCATTGTCATATTACTTACACGAACGAACTGCAACAAATTTTTGTTCGGCACTTCTTTACAATGAATAGCATTTTGCTGCGGCTTTGTCTTCCTTTTTTTTGTTTTACACGAAGTTAGGGATGGGGAGAATCTCTGGTAATAACGCCAAAGCCTTCAAGTTGGCTGTAAAAGAATATGTAGAGTACATTATCACTAATATTGAAACCACAATTATAAATTCTTACAAAGCGAAAAATTCATAGAATATTTACCATCTAAACCATTTACTCGTTGCAGCAGATCGTTTCTATATTTGCCAACATATGCCAGAATGCGAGGTGCAAAAAATGAAGGAAATTTGCCAAAAATTTGTCTTAACCTGGCTTTATGGCCAAAAATTCCCTGTTTATCTGAAATGAATATTAAAAGAAATAGTGAATATATGAAAATGATAATTATATTTCCTTTTTCTTTGCTTTCATAAAAAAATTGCACTCACAGCTCTCCATTAAAATCCTTAAATCTTGGATATCTTCGCAGAATTTCCGTGACTAATTGAAACACATTTTCTGTAAAAATTTCCTTCACTCGGTTGGGCCTCGTGACGTCCGTCTTTTCGAGGATGATTGTTTTATTTGTAGCTGAAGGTTCTCGGAAAGAAAGATCCGCAACCTTCGAAAAGACATTTTGTTTTACATTAAGGTTTGTAATGTGAATAAAAATATGCACCTATTTCTTATCATTATGATTTTTTACCTCTAAGACCATGTCGTCGGAAGTAAGTAAAGTCCATTCTGCATATCCTTGCACTGCTTCTCTTCTTCCATCGTTCTGTTTCTCCACCTTTCTTTTATTATTCGAAGACGCTTGCTTCTTTGATGCGTTATCGAGATGTTTCCGCATAGTTCTAGATCTATATTCGAAATGTTAAGATGCAGAGTCACGATCGTAAAAATGCTCCTAAAAAGGATGTTTTCATGTACATGTTCATATAAATATCATATTGTTTAGGTACTACGGAAGTAATTCAAAAATAATAGTAAAAATACATACATATTCATTTGTATGGAACGAAGAACGTAGTTCTGGAAAGGCTTCAATGATTGATTTAGCCACTTGCTCTTTGAATTTTGAAGCTGTATAACTACAAAGGAAAGTCTTGTGATAAATGATATATTATATGGGTGTGAACAAAAGTACTATCTATTATAACGAAAAATAAATCCACTCACTAATCATTTGTTATCTGCACCAATTTTGCGCAAGCAATTTTTATTGAAGCCTTGCGAGCGCTATCCTGTATTCCATCAACAAGCTAGATCATCAGGCAATTTTCTTCGAAATCCTCTGCTTCCTTTAGGTCGTGGTCAGTGATCCATTGCTTTACCATGTCTGCCGTAAATTTCATATTTGGACTGAAGCTCTAAAAAAATAATCTTTGGTAATGAGGTTCAAGACACATTTCTGCACCATAAATAATTTGAGCAATAATCAAACCGTTTCTTTTGTTGACTTTCATGGACGAATTCTTGTCTTGGACCGGCATCTGGCACGTAATCAATAGGTGCCTCATTCTGAAAGTGAAGTGGGATTGTTTTTAAGTAAAAAGTTAAAAAATAATATAAAAGAAATTTCATTTAGTTCCATATTTTAGTTCAAAATACCCCTTGATGAATTTCTTTGTTGTTGTTTATAATTGCATCTTCCGCGATGATATTCGTTTCTATCACAACCACCCACAAAGATGAAACCACATATATAATTCTTTTTATCGGGCCTAACCGAACTTTCAGCCTTCGCAAATCTTCTTCAGTGATCCAGGAAAGTGCCTCACCATCCACCCCTTCAGCTGAAAATTTAGAAAAAGTGTGAATGTTCTGTCATCCTAACCTTTATATATTGAGAGGCGAAAGATAATCAAGTAAAATTCTAAGAAAGAAAAGAGAATGACACTAAGACATATTTCGAGTTAAACTTCAATGATGGACAGCTTAAACATTAGAGCGTAAAAGAACGGAAATAAAATCACCCAGCTAGTTTGAAACAATAATTTAAAAATTAGCGTACCCACTATATTTTGTGGCCGCCATGTAGCCAGCATTTGATGCCCACGGCGAACGTGCATCAGGATCAGGGCAAATTTTGTGAAGTTTGCATACGTAGCAAATAAATACTAACTTATCTAGTCATTAATAATTAATATATGTTTGGAGTCTTAAGACATAATTCATTAAAAAAAGCCCTTTTTATTTGCGATATATGGTTACTTGCTAGTCTGATTAACGCAGCTACACCCTACACTAATAGTTATACTTTACAATCTAGCAATTGTGTTTCAACGTAACTTAATTTGTTATTAAAAAAGTGCATCTCGTAAAACAACATATAAGTCATGTGTCCGATAATCCTTCCACAAAGCGAATGGCTTCAGATCACTTAAACTTTCTGCATTTGCGAACCTGCGTTTCGAACCTGAACTGACACTGAATGCATTTAGCCTTCTTTCGATCCACAAAACATCCCACTCTTGACAATTTAAGTAGACTTGTTCATTTTTCAAAATAATCATTTCTTTAATTCATCCGAATATGGGAGTTTCTTCAACTGTGCCGATTTCGCTCTCTATTGCTACGAGAAGCCCAACACGATATTCTATCCTATAGACTTTAACCTTTTCTGTCCTAAAGACAACGTCATCTTTTCCATATCCATATCCTTTTCCTAATTTAATTGCAAATTGAATTCAGGTATTCGTCATTTTTTGGAACTTTATCTGAGACTAAAAACTGGAATACCCTTATCAATAACCAGGTTTGGACTCCTTTTTGGGATATCGTGTGCTCTTTCTGATTTGATACTGAAATTGGCATGGTGAAATTGGCAGACGGCTTGTTTTTGACTTCGGGACGTTCGTATTGGAATGAATTTACTCTACTATTGAAAGTAGATATATTCAAATTATATACGGGATTGGTGACCATGTGGTGAAGTACGAGCTTCAGTATCATTGGACACACACCCTGCCGCAGATGATGTAACGGATCAAAAGTGAAATTTCCCGTGTAATGGGAAGAATCAGACTGATGTAGAATACTTTCCTCCCTAACTCAACAAGAAGTACTCATCGCAGGATTTTCTATAACATTTTTCACGTGTTCTCTGTGCAGTTGTTTAGTTCGTGGCACAAAAGGACCTAAGGATCCATTTCTTAACTCTTCGCGGCTCACCATGCAAAGTCGACAAAAATGTCGGGCAGATGGACTCAAGAAACCAAGAAGCTGATGTGCAGCCAAGCTGTCAACCGTCACACAAGCTATGATCGCCCTTAAGGTATATGTTGTTCCACCGTGAAGAGTTACTGGAACACCGTTTTCACTGTCTAGCTGCAATAAGTCCGGTATAAAGCGCTTTAGAACCGCCTGAATGCCATACTTAGCTACATCAGCCGTATAGCAGATAGCGAGAACATGTATGCCCCCTAAAAATGAAATCAGAAAGAGTGGAAGATTTTGGATACTAAAATAGAATGTTCCCAACTAATGTCCATGGATTTTAGATCCTAGAGTGTTCTTTACTAAAAGATCATCGTAGTAAAATTGAAGTCTCAGAGCTTGAAGAAACGCATTTTTTTAAAGGTTTCACAATCTCGGAAGTTTGTTTTAAGTCCCCAGGATTCGAAGACTCTGAATCGACGTAATTCTCAACTCCAGAGTAGGATAAAATAAGCCTCAATATTTCCACAATGGGTACGTAATTATACGATTCGTGAACTTCCTTCGGTTCATACTCCTCAGTTTCATTATTTAGAACTTGATCAGTTCTCGTCCCAAGTAGTTGTTGAATAGGATCGAAAAAACGATATTTTTTTTCAAGGCCCTAATTTGGCCATCATTGCTATTCAACCCTTTAAAAGGATCTTCAATGTGAAAGTTTTCAAGGAAAATGTCAACTCGTGGACTATTTACGTCTATATTCTCTGATAAAAGGAATTCACGAAAATCTTCCTTCAAACTGTCTAAGAGTGGGGACAGAAAATTTTCTACGGAAACATTCACCCTATTTAAATTTGCGCCAGTGAAAGAAGAACTAGCTCTGAGTTCAACATTCATTTTAGAAGCGTAAGAAGAACTACCGAGTGATTTTTCTCTAATTTTTACCTCAGCTTCTTTGATGCAATCTGCAGAAAAAACAGCATTTTCTGCATCGCTCCAGTCGCTCACAGCAGGATCAAAGATTGGTGATCCTTCATTTGAATTGCTTTGGACGTTTTTCCCATTTCCGAAACAAACCTTCGACATTGGTAATGTAACGCTTTTAACAATGTTGTGAGCAATATTTATGTGCCGCTTCAAAGAAGTGAATACGGTAAATGTTTTTTGACAGCCTTCCTGGCTGCAAGGAAATCCCGAATTTTGGGCTTTACTGACACTGGCAGCATGTTCGAGACGCAAATGTTTCGTGTGTTACGTAACACCCCCATGTATAGTCCGCTGACATTGTGGAAAACACCAAATGGTTACATTTTTCACTAAGAAGTTGAATTTTCAACTAAAATGGTGCATCTTCATTTAAAAACTTGATGATAAAATGATTTTTTAACCAAAAGAATGAATTTTCAACCAAGCAGATTACTTTTTTTTACCAAGAAATGGAATAGTTGAATTACCGTTAGGAGAATTAATTAAAAAATAGAATTGTCAACAAAAGTTGAAAAGTGTTTGAATTAGCTACAATAATTATTCCAAATTATCTGGATTACTCTGGATTATAAGTTGATTACGTAGGTTACCTAAATTACTTCAAATCAACTGTAGTAGAAGTGGCTTATACGATGGCTTATACGTGGATTATCCGGATTAGAACTGAATTACTCCATATTATAAGTGGATTACGTCGGAATACACATCGACTACTGCGAATTAAAAGTGGATTACATCGGATTATTCAGATTACACTGAATTACTTGGATTGCCAGTTCTGATAACCGAGCGGTCCAGCAGATTACCAGAGTTGTTTCCTCTTCGATGTCAATATTCAGAATTATTTATTGAAATATATTATGCAGTACCTGCAATTTCTAATCTTGTTTCTTGATCGAATCCAGTTCGTCCGATTTCCTGTTCGTTCCCATTGATTTTATTTCCTTTGTATCGCTTCCTTTTTTCCGATAACAATATGATCGATGGCAATGATAAAATTACTTTGACTTTGAATCACTGATTTTTGTTGTTGCTCTCTCTGCGACGAACTTTGAGAATGTTGCTTGTTCTTCGTTTAGCTTCCATGTTTGAAAAGCTACAATTCACGTAAAATGACAAATTGTTCAATATGGTCCAATTGTAATAAAATTATCAATAACTAGTAATATTTGAAACTGCGAAAAGGCGTGGTATCGATTCTACACATTTAAACTGTACACAGTGTGTTTAGTTGTGCTGGAAGGAGGGGTTGACGGGAGAGCACAGAAAAACTAGTCTCTAAATGTTGTTGAGATCTTGGTTTATTTGTTAGAAACACACTACACCCCACTACACCACAACAATCGTACCGGTTGACCGCACGTCCGCGTTGGATGATACACGACGAGTAACTGAGCGGAGTAGACGCGCAGCAGTCGACGAGAGGGACCTCGACGGCCCTCAAGTGGCGCCATCTACTGGAGACGAGCCGAAACCAAACACTGTCCATATTCTATACGGTAAACTTCACACACAATAATCCTACACATGATTTTTCATTAAAAAAAAAACATTTTAAAAAAATGTTGTGTACAAATTTTCTTTCGCTTTTTCCATGATTATTACAATTTAGGAATTTAGGACCAGAGCCGCCTTTCTTCGAGCTTCTTATTTGTTATCGCACATTTTCAACTCGATGTGGCTATTCGTGTGAAAATAAGTTGACAATTAAAAAAAGTGTCGGTAAGGTAGAAATCCATTCATTTGACCCACTCGTCACATGGCCTTAACGGAGAAAAAAAATGAAAACGAACTCCTCATTTGAGGCTACAAGAACTATCTGTTCACATAAAACAAATGAAGAAATAATTGAAAAATAAAAAAAAAATTGAAAGAAAAGATTGAATTAGTAGAATGTATTTTCCAAAAAAATTCACAGCTTCTTTGATAGAAACGAAGAAAATTTAATGTTCAGTCATCTGTATAGTCTCTTAGAAAATAAAAATATGCATATCTTCCATAAGTAAAATTTTTTTAAGCGAAGAAAAATCTTGTTCCGTGATACATGCGTTTTAATGATTTAAACATCATATAAAAAATTGTGTTTGCAAGTAATAAATGATCACACATTGTAAGATCTTAAAATTATTTGCTGTTTCAAGATCTGCGAAGAAAAACGAAAAAAAATTCAAATGAGGAAAATGAAGACCGTTTCTCTGAAAACCAAACATCTTTGTTTTTTTTTTCAAAAAAATATGTAGGATGCGCTGAACAATGCAGAAGCAAAACTATTCCGTCCTAAAATTTCTAAAACAAGTTTTTTTTTGTATTTTGTATTGTACATTTTTTAGTGACGATATATAATTTTGGAAATACAGATACATTGTATATATTATTTTTCCCCCAAATTTATGTAGGAACCTTTTAAAACTAAAAGTCCAAGCATCGACAACTATCATTTAGTAATTGTGAATTCTCTTTTGTTAAAGCTCCTTCGGCATTAACGAACACATCCTCATCACGTGCCTCACGAACTTTTCAACATTATGTGCTACACTATTTCAGTCGATTAAGAAAAAAAAATCTTTGCCAAAATGTTGAATTGAAGAATGAATTAAAATTTTTCTTAATTTATGTATGCAATTTTAAACCATTTTAAGCTCGAAACATTAATTCATACATCAGAATTTGTTTTAAAAACATTTTTTTGAATTAATTTGAAAAAAAAAATTATTTTGTTTTCCTAGGAATTTTGGTGAAATTTTTTTATTCTTTGGAAAGCTTTCAAAATTCTTGTAGAAAACTTCTAAATTTTGTGTTCAGAATCTTTAAAAATCTACTTTTTGTGTTTCAAAATGTTTAAAATCTTTTCAAGTTTTGAATTATTTTGGAATCTTTTCAAAACTCCTAAATGAAGCATTAATAAATGACTGAACTTTTTCACAGTTTTTAATGAAAAAAATAATAATTTTTTTAACCAAAAATTTAATTATTCCATGTTTGATTAGAAATTCGTTTATTTGGCTGAAAATTGCTTAATTTTAAATATTTTTCTTGAAAATTGATGTATTTTGTTAAAAATTAATTTTTTTGTGTAGAAAATTAATTTTTTTTTTTTAAATTTTGTTTCTCAAAAGTACATTTTTGTGGATGAAGGCTTATTATTTGAGTGAAAAATTCATTTCTTTGGTTGAAAGTTTTACTGTCCTGTTGGAAATTCGTTTTTATTGAGTTAAAAATAAATTTTTGAACTGCAAATGTAAATAAATTCCATTTTTGCTTGATAATTCATTTTTTTATTTGAAAATTCAATTATTTTGGTAGAAAATTAATGCATTTGTGTTGAAAACTAAACTGTTTTGTAGGGAATTTGTCTTTTTGTAATAAAATACAACATTGTGGACAAGATTTTTTTCTTTATTGTCTGAAAAATTTTTCTTGATTAAAAATGTCAACTCTTTTATTGAAAATTCCTTCTGTTTGGTTTCAAAATTAGTCTTTTTTTGTTGAGGCTTAAGTTAATAAAAAGGAAACAGAAGCGCCAGTAGTTTTTCGCAATTTGACGACACAGTCAGCATAAATAATGCATTCAGATACCAAAAATGCAGCAGATGCCAGTTTCCAGATCCATTAACTTGTTTATAACAACTACAGAAAGACACATAATCATAATAAAATTTTATTTTTCTTCAGTAAATTCTATAAATCTATATGTTTTGCGGGGAAATATAAATAAACATATCAAATTAGGTACCAGAAGTATAAAAAAATTATTGTTTTTGGTCAAATTTCAACTTGAATAACAAAATTATTGAAATCATTAGTTATTCATTACATCGACTATAAGGAAAATAGTATTTACTACATACAAGATAATAAAAATAGGTCTCTTTCAATATCAATGTAAATTATGAATAGATTTATTGAAATGATACATTTTTCATGGTAGCTGAGGATAAAAACTGATGCAAAATGAAGAGCAAATATTAAAGTCATCATGAAAAATAGAATCTGTACTTGTGTGTATCAAATCTGCTTAATTCTTAATTTAATAATTGACACACTTTTATGTTTCCTGATATCAGCAGAAAAGAGCGTACTCTGACGCAATAGACAAGATAAGAAGTTTTATTGAAATTTCCTGTTTTTCTCCGAAACTGTTTTGTATTTTCAAGTAATAAATTGTCACAGATTGTAAGATTTCGAAATTATTTGGATTTCCGCCGAACCTTAGAAATATGCTCGTCATGCACACAATATAAAAAGCAACTGTAACGAGGACCGTTTTCATTCTCCAGATACCAGTTTTTTGCCCAACTTAGTTTTTTTTGTGAGAAAAAATCTTGATTCGAAACCTATCATCTTGCTCTTAAGTTTGCAAGATGAGGGGAAAAGTGACGTTCGCTTTCTTACTGAGTAAGTAATTATCTATACAATTATAATACATACTTGCTGTGCTGCGATTTTATTGAAGAAATGAATCCGGGCTTCAAAAAAGAGCATATCAACTAAAATTTCGTTCTCTAGGAAAAAAAGAAATTCATCCCAATATAAATTAATAATCAAACAAATTCATTCAACTGAGGTCGCATGCCTTTGCAGTTAAAACTGACAAAAACATTTCATACCGAGGAAAGGGGATCTAAATAATTTTTCTGCTAAGATCCCTCTTCCATGACGCACATTTTGTTCAAGATTAGCAACCTGAGTTGAATCCGTGTTGCGGAACAATCCTGTTATTTAGATAAATAATATAGGTCTTCTAGATCAATCTAGAAAATTAAACCCTCCCCCACATGACTTATCAGAAAAATAATGAAAAATGAATAAATTTCAACATGAACACTTTCAACACACCGGGTGTCACAAAAGTCCCAGGACGGCTGAATATTTTCTCAGGTGAGATATTTTTCACGGAAGTCAAGGTCATTCTTGAAGTAACTTCCACCGAGGGATTCAATGCTGACCTTTATTTTGATCTTGACGATGACCTTAAAGGTTTTTGCAAGATCAATTTTTTTTTAAACGGTAAAACCCCTTTTTTACATCGGCAATCGATATAGCGAGAAATTTCACGTTCAAATATGTACCCAGGTTATACACATGTACATTGTAACTTCGAAGGTGACTCTAAGGTCATTTAATCTCAAACAAGGTCTGCATATCTCTGGGAACAGAAGCTTTTCCAATATTTTTTGTAACGGGCAAAGTTACTAACTTTAACAAGGCATATTCAGCAGTGTCCTTGAGCATGACCTTGACGATGGCTTTCAAAGTCATTTCAAGGTCAACGTTTTTTTTTTATTGGGAACCCCCTTCTAAGGTTACAATGTACCTATGTATGACCTGGGTACATATTTGAACGTAAAATTTCCCGCTCTGTCGATGGCCGATGTAGAAAACATGGTTTCCATTTTTAAAAAAAGGTGACCTTGAAAAAACCTTGAAGTTTATCGTCAAGATCAAAATAAAGATCACCATTCAATTCCTCGTTGAAAGTTACTCCAAGAATGACCTTGACCTTCCTGAAAAATATCTTACCTGAGGAAATATTAAGTTGTCCCAGGACTTTTGTGACACCCGGCATGAAATGCAATTTAAAATGAAAAAATTGATAAATAAATATGTTTACTATTTTTATTTTCACAGTCAGCGCAGTTATATTCTCGGCCACTTCGATGAACCCAAGCTCAAGTAATGTGAGTTTTGCTTTGCTTAAAATCATTTTTTTAGTTTCTGTGTTAGATATTATTATTATTATCATTATTCTACAAGCAGTGTATAACAAATTATTTTCGAAGGATTTGAATAACGAATTTTCAAAAATATCTACATAGTTAAGTGAACAACAAAATATTGCAAAAATCGTAACTATTATTTCATGAAATTAACTTGTTACATTACTCAATTATTCCGTATCTACTAGAACAGACATTTCATTCATTCATTCATTACTGAAAAGTAATGGAAAATATTATTTTTATAATTTGTGAATGTTTCCTTCATGCTTTGGCTTGTACTTATTTTTTGGAGATTTTTTATAAGTTTACAGTAATTCTTATCTCTTATTAATTACAAAGCACTAATATGACAAGTACTGATGATAATAGACATATAAAATTACTGCATTTGGCCAGTTTTCAAGCATGTTGAAAAAATGGTTCGATTTAAATCGACTATAAAATGTTATATACAATATATATAAATGTGATATAAATGATAAAAATATAAATGACTATGTAAATGCTTTTTTATTTTAAATCTGATCATGGAACAAGGTACTTTTCTAATATGAGCAAAATTATTTACTATATAGATATATTCAATGTAAAGGATATAGATTTTCAAGACGATGTTAAAGTTTTCATTTATTTTTTATTTATAATTTTCTGAGAAAGCAAAAGGCTTATCAGTGTAATTTCTAAAACCAAAAATTTTGAATTTGAATAATTTAAAATTGAAAGATTCAAAATTAAAATATTGTACAAAAATTAAAGTTGTAGATAGAATAATACCTAAATTTCGGAAATTGGCAAGTTTTCACTATAAACAGTACCATATTTTTATAAAAACCTAGTTTCAAGAAATTATACACCAACATTCTAAGTCAGTTGAAATTAAATAAAATCCCATTTTTGGTTTCAAAACTAATTTCAAAATTGAAAATGTTTTTTAAGTCTTTGATACTTCAAAACTTTTTTTTTCAAATGACTGAAATGAAATCAGTAGTAATGAGTTCAATTTCTATCAGAACAACATTTTGGATCTGAATAATTTAAAATCGACAGATTCAAAATTATAATCTTGTAGACTAAAAGCAATTTAAAGAACAAAGTAGATTTCTGAATGTTTCCAAGCATAATTAATAAACAAAATGTTAATTAAAAACAAACTTTTAAAATTGAGAAATATGTCTGTTTTTAACATTTAAAAAAATCTCGAAAATGATAGGATAATTTTTTAATTTCTGCAGAATTTTAACAAATGTGAGAAAAACCCAATTGTTTCAACAGATATTCGAAAGTTTTAAAAAGATTAGAAAATGATTTTAATCTTGAGAATTTTGAAAGCTTTTAAGAGTATAAAAAAATTTCTTGATTTTTTTCAGCAAAATTTCAAATGATTCTTTATTTTCAAACATTAATTCCTAGAGAATGTTTGAAAAGATTTTTTAATCTTTAAAAGATTTCAAAAGTTGTCAAGAAAAGAATCTGAATGATTTTAAGGTAATTTTTTTAATTTTTCAAAATTGAAACAAAAAATAATTTTAGAAGTTATTTAGAAGGTGTTAAAGCATTAAAAAGACTGAACATTTCTGGGAAAATTTGAAATAATTTTTTTATTTAAAAATTAATTTTTAAAGAGAATTTCCACATATTTCAAAAGGTTTCTGAAAACGAAAAAAGTCTGGAAGATTTTAGACAACTTTTTTAAATTAATAATTAAATCATTCTTTGAGTAGTTTCAAATAAATATTAATTATTGGTTGAATTTCGGTTCAATTGTCGTTCTTAATTAACAATTTATTTGCTTTGAATTATTTTCAAATTATTTTTTCCAAATAAAAATTATTTTTGGAGGAATATCGAGAATAAATTGCTATTACCTAAAAACCTTTGAAAAACAACTTGATCATTCTGTTTCAAAATCTTCAAAAATCTACATTTTTTCTACATTTTTTGAAATCTTTGCAAAACGACCTGTAATTTTCACTCTACTCAAAACAGTTATATACAATTAATATAATTCTCATTTATAATACAAGATGCCTTTATTTGATTCATATTAAGAATGCTAATAATTTTTCTGTTTTCTTAAACAGATCCTTCCTAGACGACGACAGGTGAGTTTCACTTTACTCAGAACAGTTATTCATAATGCCTTTATATTACATATCTACATTTTCAAATGAAATCTGCTATCGTATGGAATTCGTGTGACATTGCGAATTATCAATATGTAATAGCTTTGATGACAAGCACTTCTTCTAACTAAAATGATATTTCTTGTAGCTTAGTCCCACTGACTGTGCCTGGGACTGTTATCAACGTTTGCGTGTAAGTGTACACAATTTTAAACAGCCTTTCTTATATCGAAAACGGATTAGTTTTCCCAAAATCTTCAACTGAGAAATTATATTTTCTAGGAGAGAGGACCCATGGAAATTTGTATATCTTCTGGTTTTTCTAATTCGTTTGTGACCCACGTGCATTTCGACTGCCTAAGAGGATGTGGAATAAGTAATGTAGCAAGAGATTTTATTATTTTATCAAAATTAATTGTTTAAATAACTTGGAATACCGCCATTACAATATATTAACCTCGGACGCTTTTAAAACGAAATTGCTTTCCTTTGCTCTAAAATATTCAATGCGAAATAATTCGATTTGTATTTGTTTATATGTTAAATATGACATATACAATTTTTAAAAAGGGATTAGGTTTTCAAGATGTTGTAATTATTCACAGTAAAATGAACAATAATTATTTTAGATGTCGTAAAAATAAATGACGGACCTTGTTGGTATGATCATCGAATTCATCATGACGAACATACAAACCGACCACCAGAACATTTGGTACAGTTATTTTCAAATTTATATATTATTTTTATATAATACAAGATGCCTTCATCCTTCATATTAAGGATATTGAATATTCTTCTTTCTCGAACTGGTAACAATAACATTATTGCAAGAAAAAAAATATGGAAAAGTATACTGCTTATTGTAGAATTATTACTCGCCCACTAAGAGTACTAGTCTTACCTTTGTCAGGAAATATCCATATAATATTAAAAAATTTTAATTACATAGAATTTATGTGCATTTTTAAAATCATTAAGCTATAGGAACATTGACAAATAGTACTTCTGCTACTAAAAACTATATTTATTGTAGGAAGATCACCGTATTCTGTGTGGGCGGAACTGCTTAGTAAGTAGAATAAAATTTACGCGGTCCTTCTCTTATCGGAAAACGATGAGTTTTTCGCAAAATTGTATACTAAAAAAATATATATACGTTTTAGGAAGGTGGAGCGACAAATGTTTGCATATTCGACGGTTATCGTATATGGACTATGACCTTAGAGCAGCACACCTGCTTGCGTAATTGTGAAATAGGTCAGTTGTGTTTCAAGACATTTTCTTATCTTCAGGAAATAATTTTTCTGAATATCATATAATACTCCTATTGCAAGTGATCCACTTTCAAACCTTTGAAGTTTGATATAGTAATCTCGAATGCTTCAAACATGATAAAGTTTTACTTTAAAACATTTAGTGCATAATAATAAACATTATTAATAATTCTTCAAGGTCCCATGATACTACATGGAGGACAATGTCATGAAACCAGTGGTGACACGCTACATGTAATATGAAATCGTTTGTGAGAAACAAGATGCATTCCATGTAATCCATGTAATAAAATACTTCAGTGTGATAATTGCAAATGTTCAATTATTTCCCATGCTTGCATCCTAGATTATAATTACAGCAAATAAATTGGCTTTATTTACGACCTTTGGTTCTACGAAAACGCGTCTACATATAGTATTTACAGACTTAAGACTCGACTCTCTCAAACGTAAGCTTCCCAAGGATAACCAAATTACTCTCTCAAACGTAACCAGCATCTCTCTTGCATCTCACTGGCAACGTGTCCAAACTGGAATCTTCTGCCTCCTGTAGAATGTCTGCAGGAACAAATTCCGAATCTTCGGAGTCACTGTCGGAATTATCCACAAACATTTTTATAAAACTTTTTTCAGATCACAAAGTTACACCAGGCAAACTAACCTAAACGCTTAACTTATCAGCTGACGAAATAATGGCAGTGTTGATGAAGTGGACAGCCTGCGCGCGCACCGTGCGTTGGCCAGCACGCTGGACAAATTCAGAAATTGGCTGTAATTTGGCGCGCGATTCGAAATCGAATTATATTAATTCCATTTTGAACCTTGCGCGTAAAATTTCGACCAATGGCAGCTTATACTGTTGGATCACGCATCCGGTGGCTTCAGATTGGTTGTGATAATTCTTGCGACCAATCAGAAACTAGCGGTTCCCTTAATTCCCGTGCGTGGAATACAGCAGATACACACTTTCCTTTAAAGTATGCTTGATGGTCAACATTCCCGCACAACATTTTCTGCGGGAATGTTATGATTCCCGCACACTTTGACTTAATCAAGAATCGTGAGCAGTTATGGGTTATGTACTCCACTATGCAACTAAAAATAGTATATTGTGCACCTGCGGGGAGAAGAGGGAATTTTCCGACGAGTGTATGTTTCCAGTACAAGTCGAAAAAATGCCTCTCTCAATTAGCGCATACGATATTTTTCATATTTATGAGATGGCGCGAATTTTCCTGCAAATTTTCCGTGTTCTTCAAAAATGGTTTTATTTAAACCGAAATGTAAATGTTTCAATGTTTAAATACCTATGTCACATGCAGGTTTCAATGGAAAATAAATAATTTACCTGTAAAATGAAAAATGTTATCGTTTAATTATGAAAATTGAACAATTTTTAATGGAATAATTGTCTTCTCAATAAACGGTCAAAAATTAATAACTTTTTTGAAATTGATTTATTTTTTTTTAATAAATTATTATTTCACACTCCAAAATGCCAACGATTCATAGAAGAAAAAGCCTGTAGAGAAAAAAAACAGTGGGATCCGTAAGCAATGACGTTTGCGATGCAGCGAGTCAAATAAAATGAAATTCGTGTCACTCTTTCCATGCGTTTCGTTTCTTATCCGACTTCATTTTTGCGAATATGTATACAATTTTTTGTTCCGATTTAAAAAGATAATGTTCAAATTCTGAAAACTTGAAACAATTATTTTCAAGATGTCCGAACTCACCCGGAAAAACTTAGACCGCCGAATTTTGTATGTTTTTGGAAAGGGGCATAATGCTTATTGAACAATCAGATATAACATCCAAACTTTAAGGGTTTCTTCTATTCCGACGTATTTAACAACGGAAGATAAAAAATTTGAACTTGGTTGACAAACATAAAAAGATACTTATTACACTGAGAGAAATAATGGAAGCTATCTATCAATACGGGCATCACTTACTTATTGACAAAACTTAATCAAAATAAAGAACTTCTGACCTACAATAAATTTAAAATGTAAAGATTTTCCGGGTTTCAATCGTGTGCAAAACTATGAATGTTGCCGACGTTTCGTGAACATTGCAGTTCACTTCCTCAGGGCTGACCTGAAACTGAAGTTTCAGGTTATGTTGTTCTTATATATGTATTTTCTACGATGCCCGTGATTGGCCAGAGCGCCCCATGTTGAGGTCTAGTCGAACTTTGCTTTGCTTCTGCAAAGAAACATTTTTTATAAACATTAGAATCTTTTATGGTTTAAATATCAAATATGACATTTTTCGTTGAGAATTTTCATATTAGTTGAAAATTCATTGCTTTGATTTAAAACTTAACTATATTGCTGAAAATTCATTTTTTTCCTTGGTAAAAAGTTCATTTATTTGAATGAAAATTTAACTTTTCCAATTTCGGTCGAAAATGTATCTGTTCAAGTAGAAAATTCAACTATTTGGTACTTAACGCCCCGGCTTATTTCCCGGGCGGTGCTGAGCTGTGATACAAACACCCACCATATGGTGTAGGAGAGCACAAATATCAATAACAGAGGGAGGGATTTGATGGAATAGCTAGCGGGCATCGAGCTGGAGATTCTGAATCGGGCTGTTACTCCCACATTTCAAATTGAAAACAAAAGTGAGGTTCTGCATTTGACTCTATGCGCGGATGAACAAAGAAGCAAAATAGTATACCGGACAGTTTCCGATGGGGAGTCTCTCTCTGACAACAAATATATCTTGTTCTGGTCAACCCTAGGAAATTCAATGGTTTCAAAGATGATAAACCCCAGAAATACACTTCGGGACTCATATCAAGAGGAACTCAAAGGCAAGCTTGTGGAACTCCCCACAAGCTGTGGTACCATAAATGAGTTGGAGCTCGTTTGCAAAACTTCCACCATAGGCGTATTGGTTTCTCATACTGTTTGATTGTACTCGAGGTTAGAGATGCGAAAACCATCGGAAAAGCTTCCTGGTAGATGCTTTTCAGTTTTAACTATTGCCGGGTAATTTCCATCAGATGTTGTTTTATGAAAAAAGATTTTAATAAATTTTCCCTTCCTTTGAGTATAGTTGGCTTAGCTTTTTCGATGATTATTTTTTTTGAAACCCGTGAAATAATCAAGAAAGGGGGTAAAGCTTAGAAAAATTAATCTGTCCAGCAAACAGTAAATGCGTCTATCTTCATAGCTTCTGGATCTTTTTACCAAGAAATGAATTTCTCCAATCAACTTCTCCAAATCACTTATATTAACATTAGTATTTTTCGTCGGAAATTAGTATTTGTGAACTAAAATTTAACGGCTTGATTATTTATATATTGGAAAACAAATATATAGTAATTCTAAAGACAAAATATCAATTTCAATCAATTATCAAAAATAGTGCCCTTGCTTTTCTTTTCTACTACTTCACATAATAAATTCTATGAAATACCAAAAATTTGTATTAATATTAATTTTATATTTCAACTTGAAAATTGCGTAACACGGAAAGTTGATAAGAAATTATAAATTAGCACACATTTCGCCTTTAAAATGGACAACTTTGAATATTTCAGTTTAGATGATTCAGAATCGGAAAAGATTTGTGTCTGTGTTATTGCGTTCTATCATTAATTAGAGAGATTATTTTTAACGCGAATGTAGTAAGGTAAAATAGATTGAACGTGTAAACAATAAAATTATAATTTCTCCATTATGAAGCAATGAATTGTAGATACGTATTATTGGTAGAGTCACGTAGCCTCTTTACATATCACATGATATTATAGCCTCTTATTGCCTAAATAAAGTTGAAAATGTTACGCAATCGTCTTCTCCTGATAAATTTTTTTCTTGTTCACTAATTTCTCGATGATAAAGCAATATTAAATCTTGGGGGAACCCCAAATCAATACGAAATTACCTAATGGGAACTTTCAACGAAATCAATGACGTTTTAACCAAATAGTTACATTTTCAACCGAAGAGATGAATATGATGCCAAAAAAGACAAATTGTCAACGAAATAGCTGAATTTTTAACCAATAATGGAATATTTAAGGTTTTATTTCAGAAGCTAATTTTCAACAAAAAAATTTCAACAAAGTATTTAGATTTGCAACCGAACAGATGCATGGACAGCTAATACTGAGCTTCACTGCTATTGTTCTCACGTTTTTTGATCCTTAAACCCAATATAAGCATTTTATTTAAAAATCGGCTCTGTGTAACGTCATAGAAAGTGAAAAATACTTGCCTTTTCAATTAGGTTCCTGGTTTTAGTTGAGATTGAAGATCTCGCACAGGGAAGAGGAAAGAGTAGCCAATAAATAAATATGGATTCGTTTTGAACAATTTATTATGAATAATTACAATTGAAATGCATTGCTTATTAAGGGTTTAGCACAAAAAAATGAAGGAAGACATGTAGACTCTCTAATCCTTGGCCAGGACCTTTAAAATAAAGGAAACTTATGTATTATGGCCCAAAGGAGTTAGATAATGAAATTAGATTTATTAAAATTAGAACTTATCGGTTTATTGATTCGATTGAAGAATCGAATGAAATCTAGATGGTCTCCGTGTAGTGGTGTGGAAAAGGGGGTTGTGCACCTTGATGTTAATGATGTCGATGAAAACAATAGAGGTTCCAATTCAGGATTGAATGGGTACGAAGTAATTCAGGATGGGAAATCCCAGATTCGGGTTTCCGGTGCACAACAATTGTCACAAGGGTACACACACTAACACGCGAGGGAGTTAGGAAATTAAGATCAACATGACAAAGACGGACTATAGGGGGAACTTCAAAGCATTTATTGTGCTAAATGAGACAGCGGCAAACAATCTAGATGAAGCTGCCCGGATTAAAATAGGTTGGGTATAATGCCGAGTACGCATCAAGCAAATGGTGGCGCGATGTTTCCGGTGCCATGGATTTGGCCACGTGGCAGCAATCTGTCGAGAGCCCGACAGGAGAAGCTTGTGCTGGAAATGTGGTCAGGATGACCACAAAGCAGCTGCTTGCACCATGACACCTAGGTGCATACTGTGTGAAGGTCGGAGAGATGAAACTGCACTAGACCACACTCCTGGTTCCGCTGGTTTTACGAGTTACAAGGAAGCTGTTCGGCTGTATACTAAGGTTAAAAAATGACGACCGTAATTCAAGGAAACCTGGGCGACTGTCAGCTGGCATATGATCATTTGTACCAGATGGCGTGGGAAGAGAGAGCGGATGTTCTTATAATAAGTGAACAATACATGGATCTAAAAAACGCTAACTGGTACGCAGACACTACGGGTAGGGCCGCCATTTGGGTCAGACACTCCAAAAAATTGCCCATTGACAGCCATGGAAAGGGAGATGGCTATGTGTGGATAGTCAGCGGGAACAGCGCCATAGTAAGCTAATATCTATCTCCAAATGAGCGCATCACCACCTTCCACCAAAAGCTGGAGGGGCTCGAGGAGCTCATGCGTGACTTGGACGGTGAGATAACTTTAGCTGGCGACTTCAATGCGAAATCCAGGGAATGGGGAATGACATGGTCAGACACACGCGTGAGAGACCTGGCCGAAATGGCGGCCAGTCTGGACCTGACGGTGCTAAATGAGGTAAATTCTACAACATTCAGAAGACCTGGTTATCGTGAGACGATCCCTGATGTTACCTTGGCAACCTCGGGGATTGCGGCAAATATACAAGATTGGAGAGGTCTAGAAGATTCCACGGCTAGTGACCATCAATACATTAGATTCCAAATTGGGAAATCAAACAAAAAGAAACACAGTAAAGGAAAAAATGAACGAAAGAAGTGATGGAAAGTCAGTAGACTGGACCCGGCATTAATCATGGAGGAGATCAGCAATAAGGGAGAGCAGATGCTAGCTGAGAACACACAAATTGTGACGACGAAGCAAGCAGCAAATAAAATTGTTGATGATACGATGAGACTCTTTGTTGAAGGCTGCGATGCCGCGATGCCTAAACGCTCACGACAAAACAGCAGGGCCCCCGTGTATTGGTGATCAAAGGAGATAGCTGACCTGAGAAGAGAATGCCTCAAACTCAGACGTAAAGCCCAAAGGACAAAAAAACGAAATCCTGAATTTTAAAATCAAAACGCCAAATACAAATTGGCTAAAAAAAGCTGAATATCGCCATAAAGAAGAGTATATCCCAAAAATGGAAAGAAATATGCGCTGCCGTTGACGCAGACGTTTGGGGTCGTGGATATCAGATAGTCACAGGGAAGCTGAGTAGAAGAGCACCTGTTGGGCCAATGGATCCTGATACAATGGAAAACATAGTTAGTCAGCTTTTTCCGACCCACTCAGAGTGTCCTAGAAACGAAGTTCATAGACCAGAGGAAATCCCTTGGTTAAATTTACGTGAACTACAGGAGGCGACTCAGGGAATGAATAACGGAAAAGCTCCAGGGCCAGATGGAATACCAGTGGAAGTTATAAAGGTGATTGTTAGGAAATCCCTTTTTTTGCTGCTGAATATGTACAATAACTGCTTAGGAGCTGGACTTTTCAGTACAAAGTGGAAGGTTCAAAACTTGGTGCTGCTAGATAAGGGGAAAGGCCCGCCCATCACTCCGTCATCATTCCGGCCACTGTGTCTTCTTGATGTCATGGCAAGCACAGAGGAAGACGCTAGAGCAAAAACGACACTAGTAACAACAAAAGTGGAGAGCTGGCTGGAGGAACACGGACTGGAATTGGCGTCCAAGAAAACGGAGATAGTGGTACTAACCGAACAAAGGCACTTTCCACAAACATTCGAGCTCAAAGTCGCAGGACCAAACATCCAAGCCAAGAGGGTGTTGAAATACTTGGGAGTCATGGTGGATGTAAAGCTCACTTACTACTCGCAGATATGCAGGGTGGCTGACAAAGCTGATGCGGTAGTTGGTATGCTCTCTAGGCTAATGCCGAATATTGCTGGAGCTACAAGCAGCAAGAGAAGAACGCTGATGAGTGTGGCTAACTCGATTATGCTATACGGGGCTAAGGTGTGGGCAGATGCCATTAAGATAAAAAAATACAGGAATAAGCTGGCAGCGGTCCAAATAAAAGGGGCCCTCAGAGTATCCTGCGCATATAGAACTGTTTCAAGTGCAGCTACTGCTGTCATAGCAGGCATAATCCCCATTGACCTTCTAGCAGAAGAGCGAAAGCGAATATATGATTATGAGCAAAAAGGTTTTAGCAGAGGAATCGAAAAAAGGGAGAGAGCTCAAACACTTATTAAGTGGGAAGAAAGGTGGAGATTAGAGGAAAAGGGGAGATGGACCTATAAAATCATCAGCGAGGTTACAACATGGTTAAATAGGAGGCATAGTGAGCCAACTTACTATCTTACGCAGTTTCTGATGGGACATGGGCAATTCAATGCATATTTGAACAAGATGAATAAGAAAAGAAGTCCGGACTGTGACTACTGCAAGGGTGCAAGGGATGACCCGGACCATATCTTTTTCAGGTGTGAACGCTGGGCCGTAGAAAGGAGTTCCCTCAGGAGTGAACTCGAAGTGGTCCTAACACCCGAGAATATTGGAAGAACGCTACTCGAGAGTATAGCCAATCCTATGGCAGAAAAAATAGGAGGAAAAAGCTGCTGATAGACTAAATATCTAAAAATCGCCCAAAGGGTGGCGAAGGCCGACGGTCCGAGGTCTTACACAATACTGTGACTGACGCGTATCACCCTTAAAGGACGACATGGATAAGGACGGAATCCGTCATCCCGTCTGCTGGACGGCAAGAAGACAAATGTGTTTGAATATGTCAACAATAATTTTAATCTATAATTAAGTCCGTCCAGCAGACGGAGTCAATACAATAGTATGCACAACCTTCAAAAATGACAATTCTAACAACAGGTTTGCAGTTACAGTAGAAGAATTTGTACTGAGGAGCACTGTCGACGAGCAGTCGAAACGTGCTGTAACGTTTATGATCTGAGAGTCTCTCAGACATAAATTAAAATAAAAAATTTGACCAGTAATCTACATTACTTTCCATCTTCAATAATATACTAATCTTTTTTGTTGAAGATATAACTATTCGGTTGGATGTTGAACACCTATTTTAAAAATTAATTTTGTTGTTTATGATTTATCATTTTAGATGAAAGTTCATTTTCTCGAAGGAAAATTTCACTATGAATGTTATTTTCCGGTTGGAAATTTAATTATTTTGTTGATAATTCAATTAGGTTGAAATTCTAAAATTTATCTCTTATGGAAGAAATTTCATATGTTTTAATTAAGCATTCAATTATTTTGTTACAAGATGGCTCTTTTTGGTTCATTCAAATTGTTTTTGATTGAACATTAAAATTTCTTTGGTTTCAATATCAACTATTATTATAACTGGACATATAAGTATTCCATTTTTGGTTTAAAATTTCTCTTTTTTAGTAGAAAAATTCTAACATTTGGTTGAAAATTCATGTATTTTGTTGCAAATTTTTTTTATTATTTAAAAATTGATTCTGCACTGAAAATGTAACTATTCTAATTGAGGATTTATCATTTAATTTGAAAATTCATCTCTTTGGCTCAAATTGGACTATTTTATGGAAAATTCTTTTTTTTTTTGCTAAAAATTAATTTCGAAAAATGAATGTCGAAAAGGAATCTCGAAAATGTCAAACAACGTTTTCTTATGTTACCGGATTTTAGAAAATGTCAGGAAAAATTCGAGTCTGTTGAAAAGATATTATTTTAGGACATTCAGAAGTTTGGGAGAAATTTAAAAATATTTTTAATCTCATCAAAACTTCAAATAATTTGAAAAATTTTTTAAATTGACTCGAATTTTTCATAAAATTAAAAAAATTCTGCGACTTTGACAAAATTTGCTTAAAATCTGAGATGACTGGAAAATCCCGAGAAATAAAATTTTCGTCACTGTATAATTCCCTAAAAAGCAAATATTCGGAATGGAAAATTTCCAAAATTATAGAATTACATGTATTCAACTCAAAAATAAAAACGCATATGTGATTTGAACTTTGATTTCATTTAAATTAATTAATTTAGAAAAAAAATTAAATGATTCTGTAATTTGATTGTTGAGAAAACTTTTAATTTATGTAGCCAATTTTAAGCAACTTTAAGCCCAAAACATTAATTCATACATCAAAATTTGTTTTAAATCTTTCTAAATATTCTTTCAAAAATTTGTTTGAAGAAATGATTTTAAAATTTTCCAGGTATCTAATGCAAATTTTGTTATCATAGAACTCGAATTCTTCTACGTCTACTTTTTGTGTTTTAAATGTTTTGAAATCTTTTCAAGTTTTGAATTATTTTGGAATCTTTTCAAAACTTGTAAATATAACATTGATAACTACTGAACTTCTTTACAGTTTTTAATGAAAAAAAAATTAATTTTTTTAAACGAAAATTTAACTAGTCCATGTTTGATAAAAAAATTCATTTATTTGGCTGAAAATTGCTTAATTTTAAATATTTCTCTCGAAAATTGATGTATCTTGTTAAAAATTAATCTTTTTGGATAGAAAATTAATTATTTCGGTTGAAAATTCAACTGTTTCGTTAAAAATTTTTGTTTGTTAAAAATACATTTTTGTGGATGAAGGCTTATTATTTGAGTAAAAAATTCATTTCTTTGGTTGAAAGTTTTACTGTTCTATTGGAAATTCGTTTTTATTAAGTTAATTTATCTTTTTTATTTGAAAAGTCAATTATTTTGGTAGAAAATTCATATTATGCATAATATTAAATGCATATTATGAATTGTAATAATATAGATTTATTAAAGTGATACATTTTTGAGGGTACCTGAGGATAAAAACTGATTCAAAATAAAGAGCAAATATTGAAGTAATCATGAAAAATAAAATGTGTACTTATATGTATAAAATCTGCTTGATTTTAAATTTAATAATTCACACACTTTTATGTTTCGTAATATCAGCAAAAAATAGCGTCTTCTGTCGCAATAGACAAGATAAGAAGTTTTATTGAGATTTTATGTTTTTCTCCTAAGCTGTTTTGCGTTTGCAAGTAATAAATTATCACACATTTTAAGATCTCGAAATTATTTCGTTTTCTGCCGAACCTTAGAAATGTGTTCACCACACACATACTATATAAAGCAACTGTAACGAGAACTGTGATCATTCTCCAGATACCAGTTTTTTGCCTAACTTAGTTTTTTTTTTTTTTTTTGAGGAAAAATCTTGATTGGAAACTTATTATCTTGCTCTTCAGTTTGCAGGATGACGGGAAAAGTGATATGCGCTTTCTTACTCAGTAAGTAATTATCTATACAAACGAGCCCGACTAGCACCCGCATACCTGCGGAGTATACCCCCACCATCGCGCCCAGTGCGTTACCCCTCACTTGCTTTTATCAAGTGTATCTCGCGTCGGATTAGAGATTAGAGGCGGGCATACCCGAAATCTTAAAATTAGCGAAATATTCTGCCAGCCCCGACGTTGTCTAGAATCAACTTCATATGGTTTCTCAGGGTTGTTGAATATTATTGTTGGATGTAAAACCTATCCTAGAGTTTTGTGAAGGTGACTTGAGTGATTATTTTAATTTGAAAAATTGTCTGGCTTTTTTACTTGGAAACCTTTGAAATGCTATTTTTAAAACAACTAGGGGTAGTTTCTCCGGGGTTTTTGAATATTATTGTTGAATTTAAAAATAACCTAGAGTTTTTTTTAAGGTTTCTTGAGAGTACATCTCGTTTTTAATAAGTATATAATTCTGTTTTTTTGACGTATTTCAACCCGCTTTCGAGATATTGAATTGGAATTGACAGTGACATTGTCAACAGTGTCAGTTTATTGTCATGATTAAAATAAAGGTCACCATTGAATTCTTTGGTGAAAGTTACTTCAAGAATAACCAGGACCTCCCTGAAAAATATCTTACCTCAGGAAATATTGGGCCGTGCCGGGACTTTTGTGACACCCGGCATGAAATTCAATTTAAAATAAAAAAATGGATGAATAAATATGTCTACTATTTTTATTTTCACAGCCAGCGCAGTTATATTCTCGGCCACTTCGACGAACCCAAGCCCAACTAATGTGAGTTTTACTTTGCTTAAATATCTTACTTACAAATTTTACGCTTCTGATTTAGCGACTTCCGTTTCCTTTTTCTTTCTCTTCTCTTGTACCTACATTTTGCCATTTTTTTTCATCCATTCTTTCATTCTTTTTCATTTGCTCCTCTAGCAGCCTCTAACTCCTTCATCCACTCTTCCCCCAAACCAACCTACCCTAAAATCTTTACCACATTCTCTCGCGAGCTTCCTTCATCTTCCATTTCTCTCCTACATCCTTCGCATACATGCTTCCATGTTTCCTCTTCCCATTCACAGATTCTGCACTTCCACTTATCTTTCTTTTCCCAGTAGATACTTGCCCTTATCTCGTTTCCTAATCTAAATCTTGCTATTCTGGTACATCTTTTCTCTCCACATCCCTTTTCTAAATACTTTGATACTCCTTCCTTTTTTATCTACTTATACCATATATTATATTTTGATTCCTCAATCATCTCTCATCTTTCTATTAATTGTCCCTTTTTTCCACTTCTTCATAGTTGACTCAAGTCCCATCTCCTATATCTCTAGCCTTAAAGAACTCCCTCCTTTCTTCCTCCCATCCCGTTAATTCCATAGCCCTCCCTCTCCTTTCTTCTCTCTTCATCAAACACTTTCTCGCTAACTCCCCTCCTTTTCCCTCCCTCAGCTTCGTCTCAAAATTCCATCCCCTCTTTCCCGCTCAAGTACTCAATTCATCCCTTTGCGTTTCTTCTCTCACCATATATCCCGGCATGCTCCAGTCTGCCCCTAGTGTCCACCTTATATACCTTTCTTATAAACTTTCAATCTCTTTCCTTTCTTTCCATCCACATATTTCTGCTCGATAACCTAATACCGGCCACACCAGCGTATCGAATAACCACATTCTCCTTCTCCAATTTTTTTTAAGCCTTCTTTTTCCTATTCCCCATATCCCTTCTTCATCCTCTGGCATCAATACTATATCGTCTCAGAGGGCATCCTTGCCTTACCCTTCTCACCAACCAGAAACTATCCTCTTATTTACTAAGTAGTTCAGAACATATATATTGTCCATTATCCCCATCCCTTTCCTAGACCCTGTCTAATTCAGTGGCTCTATCTTTTTCTCCACAACTTCTTTCTTTAACCTCTCCGATAAAACAGTCACATATACATTATACAGTGTTGGCATTAGTGTCACTCCTCTATAATCTTTAACCTCTTTCCCTCTCCTTTCTTCACTATCGGTATCACTACTCCTTCTTTCCATAACTCTGGCCACCCCCCTCCTCTCCATACTCTATTGCACATTATCCATGCTCATTCCCTAAATTCTGTCCCCCCATATTTCCATACTTCGTTTGTAATCTCATCTATACCATGTGCCTTTCCATCTTTCATCATCCTTAATACCTTGACTATTTACTCTTTTTTAATGTCCTCCTCATCATCTGTTTCCCTACCATCTTTTCCTCCTTTCCTAACTTTCCTCTCTACCCCTCCTAATAATTCCATGAAATATTTTTTCCATTCCATCATCTGAATATCCTAGTTCACGCTTTTCTTTCCTCCTCTCTCTTTATTTACCACCTTCTAAACCTCTTCTTCCATCCTAATACCCTTCTCACTTCCTTCTTTTTATGTCTACAATCCTCATCCCAGTCACTACTATCCCCTCCTTTACTAAGTTCTTTTCTGCTCCTGCACTCTAATACTCCTTTTATTTCTCCTACCATTATTTTCACTTCCTCGTTTACATTTCCTTCTCCCATTTTGATATTCCTGACTTTTTCTTCAAACTGTTCTTTACCTTCCATTGAACAATCCCCTCTTCCTGCTCTTCTTACTTTTGCTTCCTTTCTGCCTTATTGTTATTACTCATTTCTCCCTCTATTATCACTATTAGGGGAAAGTGATCCGAATCTATATAGTTCCCCACCTCTAGTTTCTTAACCTTCTCTCTTACTTCGTCGTCCACTACCATATAATCAATTACCGTTCCCCTCTTTCCTCCTGAACTTGTATATTCCCCTTCCTCATCCCCCTCTATACTTCCGTTTAGGATAAACCATCCCACCTCGCTTAGGCTCTTCAACAACTTCTTTCCCTCCCCATTCGAATACTTGTCTTTGGATTTTCTTTCTCGCTCTCTATTCCATTTCCTCCCATCCTCTATCCCCTGTTCTCGCATTAAAATCACCTCCTAATGTTAGCCTACTCTCTTGCTTATTTTCTTCCATCAGTTCTCTCATCTCCTCTGAATTCTCCTGCATATCATTGTTCACATAAGCCCCCACTATCTTCCACCTCTCTCATCCATATTTATCTCTTCTACTATTAATCCTTCTTTATGTTCTTTCAACTCTTTTTCATCATTTTCTGTTGTACATTCGTTCCTTACTCCCATCACCATTCCTCCCATTGCTCTGCCCTTTTTATTCTTCTCCTTCACATTTTGAACCTGCCATTTGTAACCTCTTGCTAATCTTCCCCTTATTCCTTCCGATCCTTTTTCATCAAGCCACGTCTCCATCATTACTACTACATCCCATTGTGTCAAATTTCTCATAAACTCCCTATCCTTTCTTTTTCAGCCTGCTATATTCCAGTAGCATATCCTCCAATCTTCACTACTTTCGTTTCTCGTCTCTTTTTATTTCTCACTATTTCTTATTTCTTTATCTCCCGTTCCTTTCTCTCCTAGTTTGCCGATACCTCATTTTTTACTAACTCTTCCCTGTCCTCGTCCCAATTTCACCATACACCTTCTATCTGTATTCTCCCATACTTAACCAATGTTCTTTTTCCCTTTTTTCTTTCCTTTTCCGCTATTTTCCTTAACTTATACTGCATTTTCCTTTCTACCCATATCAAATCATCCTCTATTCTCTCCGAGCTTCCGTATAACACCCTCTTATTTCTCATCACTTCCCTCTTATGTTACTATTTCTTCAGTTTCACTAGTACCATTCTCTCACTTCCTCGCTCTTCCCTTCCTACACTTCGCATTTCCTCTATCTCTACATTAGCATCAATCCTTTTTAGTACTTCTTCCACTCCTTCCATCAGCTCCTTCCCCTCAAATCTTAGACCCTTTATCACTATGTTTCTTTTTCTTTCTTCTCTCTCTTTCTTTTCTATTCTTTGTTCTATTTTTTTCAGCCTTTTCTTCTCCTTATTCCCACTCTCCCCACCTCCAAACTCACGGTTTGAGCTTTCAATTTTTTTTATTCTACCTTCCAACTCATCTAGCTTTTTATTAGGCTGCTCCTTCTTTTCTAGCCTTTACTGCAACATCTGCATCCTTTTCTCTAGCTTTTCCCTGACTTCTTCCCATTTCCCCATTTCTTTCGTAAGTTCGGCCATCTCCTGTCTAATTTCTTTCCTTATTTCCTCCACCCTTCCCTCTTGCTTTTCCTCATACATCCCCATTACTTCTATCATCATTTCACGCATTTCTTTTAATCTTTCCTTTTGCATCGGATCTTTATCCTCAGCTCTGCCTCTTTCTGTCCCCTTATTTTTCTCATCCATTTTTGGATTTTCCGAACTTACCCCTATATCTTCCTTGTCTTCACTGCTTCCCCTCTCCCCTCTCTTCCTTTTGAAGGATGCCTCAATCGATCCCACGCTCTTCGTCCTCAATCTATCCTTTTAGAACGTTTTTCTATACTTTCCCCTTGCCCTCCTTTCTTTGTTCTCCCCTTTCAGTGTACTGAAAACTTCTTGATCTGAATTCCTGCTTTCCTCGCTAGTATTCGCTCCGCTAGCCATGAATTCAATTCAAACGATCCCGCCTTCTATCGTTCTCTGTCTCCATCTACCGTCGCGTCTACCTGCCTTGCCTTCCTCCGTCTCTATCCTGCCCTGTTACGACCAACCTGATCCTCCCACCCTGTCCAAACCTCAAACCCTCCGAACCTCAACTTCCACACAAATCAGTCCTGATTCCCAAAAATCTCCTCACCCCCTTGCTAATCTTTCAATCTCTCAAACAATCCCTCACAAACGAACCCCTCTACATACATCCACAAGCCACTCACCTTGAATTTCACCACAATTATCAGAAAAACTCATCACCAAATTTCATCGACTGGAGATTTCTGGGAAATTTTGAAATAATTTCTCTATTTAAAAATGAATTTTGAAAGAGAATTTCCACATATTTCAAAAGGTTTCTAAAAACGCCAAAAGTCTGGAAGATTTTAAGACAATTTTTTTAATTTTGTGAGACTTTCCAAATGTTTAGAAAAATTCAAGTCAGTCAAAAATATAAATAGAAATTTTCAAAGTTTTGAAGAGATTAAAACCATTTCGAAACTTGTAAAGGTTTCTAAAAATTCATAAAATATTTTTAAATTTCTTCCAAACTTCTGAAATTCCTAAATATCTTTTAAACGGTCGCGAGTTTCTCGTAATATTTCGTGAAATCCTGTAATTAAACAAAATATTTCTTTCAGATTTTCTAGTTTGTTTTTCAGTATATCTGAAATCTTCAAAAGTCGTTTCGAATTTTCTCAACAATCTTAGAAAAATTATATCCATATAACTTGAAAAACAAAACTGATAATATCTGCTTCCCCGTCCTCCTTTGTACGGTCAATAAAATTTAGAAACTCTTGAATTATAAACATTCAAGAGTAAAATTAGAAATTTTTTTTATCTCAGCGCTCAATAACTCAAACGTATAAAATGAGAGTTACTAGAAACATTAGAGAGTAGAACAATTAAAATTTGTTTCGACTTAACAGTTTTTAAATTCGAGTTTAAATTAATAATTGAATCATTCTTTGAGTAGTTTTAAATAAATATTAATTATTGGTTGAATTTCGGTTCAATTGTCATTCATAAATAACAATTTATTTTTGCTTTGAAATATTCTTAAATATTGCCTTTAAATTATTTTTTACAAATAAAAATTATTTTTCGAGGAATATCAAGAATAAATTGCTATCATTTCAAAACCTTTGGAGAACCTTAAAAAACTTCAACGTCTTATTTTAAAATCCTCAAAAACAACTTGATCATTTTGTTTCAAAATCTTCAAAAATCTACATTTTTTGAAATCTTTGCAAAACTACCTGTAATTTTCACTCTTCTCAAAACAGTTATATAGAACTCATATAATTATTATTTATAATATAAGATGCCTTTATTTGATTCATATTAAGAATAATAACAATTTTTTTGTTTTCTTAAACAGGACCAACCTGCACGACCACCAGTGAGTTTCACTTTATTTCGAACAGTTATTCATATTTCCTATATATTATTTATCTACAGTTTTAAATAAATTTGCTATCACATGGAATTTGTGTGACATTGCAAATTATCCGACTGCAATAGTTTTGCTAACTAGCACTTTTACTAACTAAAATTATATTTCTTGTAGCAAAGTCCCGTTGCGTGTGTCCAGAGATGTTATGAACGTTTGCGTGTAAGTGTACAAAATTTTAAACAGCCTTTCTTATATCGGAAACGGATTAGTTTTCCCAAAATCGTAAACTTAGAAAATATATTTTCTAGGCTGGAGGACCCGCGGAAATTTGTATATCTTCTGGTTTTTTTAATGCGTTTGTAAACCGTCAACATTTCGACTGCTTAAGAGGATGCGGAATAAGTAATGTAGCAAGATATTTTCTTATTTTATGAAAATTAATTGTTTGAATAACTTGAAATAACGCCTCTATGAATAACTTTATTTTGGACAATCAAAATTTGAAAGGTATCAACCTCGGACGCTTTTAAAAAGAAATTGTTTCCCTCTCTCTCTCTAGAATATTCAATGCAAAATAATTCAATTTATATTTGTCTGCATGTTAAATATGACATATACAATTTTTGAAGAGAGATAAGGTTTTAAGATGGAATAATTATTGACACTATAAATAACAATAATAATTATTTTAGATGTCGTACTAATAAATGATGGACCTTGTGTGTTTGATCATCGAATTCATCATGAGGCATGGACAACTCGACCACCAGTACATTTGGTAGAGTTGTTTTAAAATTTATATTATTTATTTATATAATACAAGATGCCTTCATCCTTCATATTAAGGATATTAAATATTTTTCTTCCTCCAACTGGTAACTATAACATTATTGCAAACAAAAAAATATGGAGAAGTATCTTGCTTATTGCAGAATAATTACTCTAGCCCACTAAAGGTACTAGTCTTACCTTTGTCAGGGAATATCCATATAGTATAAGAACATTTCAGTTACATGGAATTTATGTGCATTTTTAATTTCATCGAACTATAAATACTTTGACAAATAATACTTCAGCTACTGAAAACTATAATTATCATAGGAAGATCACCGTGTCCTGTGTGGTCGGAGATGCTCAGTGAGTAAAACAAAATTTACGCTATCTATTATCGCAAAACGATTCGTTTTCCGCAAAATTGTAAACTACAAATACATATATATACGTTTTTAGGAAGATGGAACGACAGACATTTGCATATTTGATAGTTATCATATATGGACTATGACCGTAGAGCAGCACAACTGCTTGCGCCATTGTGAAATAGGTCAGTTGTGTACCAAGACATTTTCTTATCTTCAGGAAATAATTTTTTTGAATATCATAAAATACTGCTATTGCAGGTGCTTCACTTTTAAACGTTTGAAGTTTGATATATAATAATCTCGAATGCTTTAAACATGATAAAGTTTTACTTTAAAAGATTCAGTGCATAATAAGAAACATTATTAATCATTGTTTAAGCTCCCATGATACTACATGGAGGACCATGTCATGAAACAAGTCATCTGACGCTACATGAAATATGAAATCGTTTATGAAAAATAACATGCATTCCATGTAAACCATGTAATAAAATACTTCAGTGTGATAATTGCAAATGTTCAATTACTTCCCATGCTTGCATTTTAGATGATAATTACAGCAAATAAATTGGCTTTATTCACGACCTTTGGGTCTAGGAAAACGTGTCTACATACAGTATTTACAGACTGAAGACTTCAACTGTAGAAAAAATAAATATAAATATTTGAAGTTCTGCGAAAACCTTTGAGATATTGATAAATTCATTAAAATACGATAATGAGATCTTTAAAATCGCTTAGAATGACAGAAATCCAGCAAATTTGCTAGATGTCTTTGACATTCTCTGAGAAAACCTCAAAAAACACAGTCTCGAGTAATTCTCGTCTCTTTTGAAGTCCATCGGAGCTGTCAACCGTAATCTTAAATAAATCAAAAACACATTCTTAGTTCAACGCAGTATAGGGCACTTCAGAAGCATGAAATTCACAAAATCTAGTAGGATTGTGCATAACAATACATCACTTTATCAAAGAACTCTCGCGTCATTCAAATCTGTGGATTGAAAAAATATAAAATCATATGATAACGCAATTAAGAAAATCAGTTTTCATCGCAGATATCTCTGTAGCAATTAATCTCGACAACGTTAAATGACTAATACTGTATTTTAAGAAGCTCTTAACCTTATTATTCAAAAATCAGTAAATAAGAACCGGGAAATGTGCCAATTCAAAAGGGATTAAAAATGTTCTATTCTATGGTCGGTTTGCGTATTTGAAAGTACTTAGAAAAATATTGGCGCCACCCGGTACGGAAAGGGATTCAGTTCGAGAAATAACTTCTCCTGCTATGAGGATTCAAAATGCGAAATAAAAAACGGCATCGAAAAGAATTCAATAATTGTCACGTCACCATTAACCAGGAGATTTTCCAATATTTTTCCATGCAAGCCTTCTTACCAGGTTACCCGGCCCACAATGCGAGCCTAAGCCGAAATTGACATTAAGGTATTTTACACAGATGTATTACATTATAGCCAAATGTCGTTGTTACTAATGAAAATAACCTGCATAGAATCATTTACTATTTCGCGTTGGTCCTGGCTTCATTTCACACAAAACCTCAATTTCTTTAAAAAATGGATTTCGGAAGAACATTCTAAAAAAAATTTCTTATAAGAAACATCTACAATATATTAACAGAAACAAAAATTTGAAGAAGAAAAACACTTCAAAAATTTTGCGTGAGCAGTTTGGTGTTATTTCCTCCACTATGCAACTAAAAATGGTATATTATGCACCTGGGGGGAGAAGAGGGACTTTTTCGACTAGTGTATGTTTTCAGTACAAGTCGAAAAAGTGCCTCTCCTCCTTAGCGCATACGATATTTTTTATAACAAATGGATGATTTCAGATATTTTGTGAGATACAGTCATGAATTACCCAAAAATCATTTTCAAACATTTTCATGAATTTCGGGACATCTATGCAATTTTTCTGTCATTTATGATAATTTTACCAGTGAGTATGATAAGTGAACATAAATTACCCAAAACTCATTTTCAAACACAGTATCAAATCAAATATGGTAACTCACCATAATTTACACAAAATTCATTTTTGAAATTTTCCATAAATTATTCGAACCGTCTCTCACTTTTTTCTAATTCATTTGAAATTTTTGAATTTGGTCCAAACAGGAGTTTTGAAGAGGAACTGATAATATTTTGAAACGTTTACTAATAAACTAGGCCTAAAAAGATTTAACGATTCATTAACTGCTATTTTTATGACAAGGCGCGAATTTTCCGGCAAATTTTCCGTGTTTCTCAAAAATGGTTTTATTTTAACCGAAATGTTAATGTTTTTTGGGATAATGCTATTGCTTTATCCTTTTTTTCAATGTTTAAATACCTATGTCACATGCAGGTTTCAATGGAAAATAAATAATTTATCTATGAAATGAAAAATTTGATTGTTTGATTATGAAAATTAAGCAATTTTTAATGAAATAATTGACTTCTCATTAGACGGTCAAAAATTAATAACTTTTTTGAAATTGATGCATTTTTTGAAATAAATCATTATTTCACACTTAAAAATGCCAACGATTCTTAAAAGAATAAGCCTGTAGAGAAAAAAACAGAGGGATCGTAGCACAATGACATTTGCGATCCGGAAAGTCAAATGGAAGGAAATGCGCGTTACTCTATTCATGTGTTTCGTTTTTATCAGATATAATATCCAAACTTCAAGTGTTTCTTTTATTTCGACGTCTTTAACAATGAAAGATAAAAAATTTGAACTTGGTTGACAAACATAAAATGATACTTATTACACTGAAAAAAATAATGGAAGCTATCTATCAGTACCAGCCTGACTTACTCATTGACAAAACATAATCAAAGTAAAGAACTTTTGACTTATAATAAATTCCAAATTTAAAGATTTTTCGGGTTTCAATCGTGTGCGAAACTATGAATGTCGCCGACGTTTCGTGAGCATTGCAGTTCACTTCTTCAGGGCTGACCTGAAACTGAAGTTTCAGGTTCTGTTGTTCTTATATATATATTCTCTACCATGCCTGTGATTGGTCAGAGCGCCCCATGTTGGGGTCTAGTCGAACTTTGCTCTGCTTCTGCAAAGAAACATTTTTGATAAAAATTAGAATCTTTCATGGTTTAAACATCAAATATGACATTGTTCATTGAGAATTTTCATATTAGTTAAAAATGCATTGCTTTAATTTAAAATTTAACTATATTGTTGAAAATTCGTATTTTGTTCTATAAAGTTAATTTATTTTAATTAAAATTTAACTATTGCATTCTCGGTTGAAAGTGTGTCTGTTCAAGTAGAAAATTCAACTATTTGGTATTTAACGCCCCGGATTATTTCCCGGGCGGTGCTGAGCTGTGATGCAAACTCCCATCATACGGTGTAGGAGAGCGCAAACAGCAATAACAGAGGAAGGCAGAGAAGGCTGGGGCCAAGAAAAGGAGAAGACCTATTGGAATTTCGCCGCCAAGGTCGTTGATAACAAGAACGCGGAATGGATTTCTAAAAATTTGCAAAAAGAATGTGGAAGGCTTTGAAGACATTTCTTTTAAATTTTCAGTATTATAAAATCAGAACAGAAGAAAAGAAGAAAATACAAAAAAGACTTTGAAGGAACAATGAAACTATTATTTAATGAGATGAAGAAAGTAAAAGTACAGAGTTTGTCAGCATCAGAAACAGCAAAGGTGGAATGCTATTTGAGATAGATGAGATAGTAGACGCTTTGAAAGACTCTTTAAAAGAATTATTAGGAGGTGAAGATATAGGGCAACAGAACTACGACATAGAACATAATGCAGCAGAAAACCCAATTGAAAAGTCTGTGTCAGTGAGGGTAATACATACCTCACAAGTTGTGCGAATTGATGAATTTATGTGTCGAGACGGGAGAAGTCTCAAACGATTGGAAAAAAGCGATTATCGTACTAATATACAAAAGAAAGGGAGATAAAAACAACTACAGTAATTACAGAGGTATCAGCCTACGAAGTACCGTAAGTAAAATATACCCAAAAATACTTATACGTAGGGTCATGGAAATCACATATCAGATATTTAATTTAAGACAGATCACACGAAAAAGCTTGAGAGTAGGAAAGAAAGTTTTCTGAGCATTTGTTGGCCTAGAAAAAGCATTTTATGAGGTAAAGTCCTTGAAGAGTACAAGTCAATGGATGGCTCCTACAAGCGTAAAAAACAATATATACAGGTAGTAAAGTGAGAGTAAGGGTTAATGGCAAGCTGAGTGACTAGTTCCATATCATGCTAGGCGTGAGCAAGGATGCGTTATGTCATCGTGGCTGTTTATCATATTCATCAGTACAAATTTTTCTACTGCAAATGTAAACCTGTGTGATAAAAATACATGACTAGTAAGCGTAAAGACTTAAAAAGGACAGATATAGCGTCGGTTTTTGAGAAACTAAGTATGAACTAAGTATGAACAAGGATAATACAAATTGGAGCACGAGTATAATTAATTGAAATGTCGTGACAATTGAGATAAAGATATAAAAATCATAGAATTTCTATTATTAAAAGTTATTACCTGTTAGCTTAGTTGTATTTTTGAAGGTTGTACATACTATTGTATTGAATCCGACTGCTGGACGGACTTAATTACAGATTAAAATTATTGTTGACATATTAAAACACATTCGTTTTCTTGCCGTCCAGCAGACGGAATGAAAACGGCAAGGAGCACAGGTGATATATAGTTTTTAGATTGATTCACATTGACATGGTAGTACATTGAGTATATCTATGGCGCATGAAGTATCTCTTATGAAGCGTGTACGGTACATTGTTGTAAAAGAGAAGGAAAAGAGAGAGAGAAGTAAGATAAAGGATGAATTATTTTCGGATTCTCATATAAAGGGGTCTGTAACATTAAGAGTTAAGAATAAAGAAAATATATATCATTGGGAGGCATGGATGAGGCTATTATATGTTATGCTCATATTAGCTATGTCAGTTCGGAAATTAACATTATTAGTATTCTTAACAATGTAGAACATTTCCATGAACATACGTTTGAAATAGTGTGCTTCTTTAGCAAGAATAATAACGTTTTCGAAATTAAAGGAATGTCCGTTTAAAGTCGCGTGCTTCGAGAGCGCGGTGTTGAGTCTGTTGTTGTTGCAGTCTCTCATGTGTTCCTTTATTCTTACATCAATATAACTTTTGAATTCACCGATATAACATTGCTCACAATCCAAGCATGGTAACTTCTAGACTACATTCGTAAATTTATTTTTCGGAATTGGATCTTTTTGGTTTTTGAACAAATTGAAGGGATCTTTAACAAGTTTGAAAATGATTTTGATATCTTGTTTCTTGTATAATTTTTGAAGAATTCTGGACATTTGTGGATTGTAAGGTAGACAATCGAACGATCTAAGTTCAAGTCGTTGCTTAATCCGTCGTTGATATTATGATGAGGAGTAAGAATTTTGTTAACTCTCTGTTCTATTAATTTAGTCACAGGTTTTTCTGGAAAACCATTGATTTTAAGTGTGTGCGAAACGATTTGTAAATTTTTCTGGTGGAAAGAAACATGGGAAAGCTTAACGGATCTGTCCACTAAATTGTTAATAATACTGGTTCTATAAGGAGGATAAGTAATGGAATAGAAATTGGTGTATCTGCCAGACCAAGTAGGTTTACTGAACCAGTTAGTGTATATTTTACTTTAATCTTCTAAAAGACTATACAGATAAATCAACATTTAATTATCTTCGTTTTTATCAAAGGTGCTGTGGATCTATAATGGTATATGCTTTTGACCGTATTCGAAAATTCGTCGGAATTTAAAATACAAAATGATTCATCTGATTTTTTTTTTGTAAAATACCGGATTTTTAACAAACAAAAAAAGATTTTTTTGTATTACAGAGGACAAAGTTACACGAATAGTTTTATGTCTCAGTAAAAAGTTAAAGCAGAGTTTCACGCTCATGTTTCAGAATAAAAATTAGTAAAATGTCACTAATGTGAAGCCAAATTCTACTAACTCAATCTCTTCTTTCAATTTTTTTTAAATTTCAATTATTATTTCATTTCATTTTTGTGAACAAATGATTTCTTTAGCCTTCAATAAGAAGTTTCTTTTAATTTTTTTCTCCGTTAAACAAGTAAATGATTTCTCATCATTTGTTTGTAGGTAAATTCAAAGATATTATAAGCCTAGATGGCAGTGCAGGGTAGCGACCAACATCTTGAAAGCGACGAAGATGGTAATACAGCACTCTTAGGGCCGCATTATGTCTATATATATACATCATTTCTGCGTGGGTCGGACACCCCGATGGTATGTGTTCGAGGTACTAAGCGTGTGTATGACACGGTTCGGTCCTCTCTAAAGAGGGGAGAGTTGTGATGTTGCGGATTTCCCAAACATCACAAAACTTAACTTAACCATAAATGTATGAAAATACGCTTGGTTTGTACCAAGAGTGAATTCGGTACTCCTTATTGTCATTTTTTTTTAAATATTTATTTAGCTGTGTTTCCTTTTTGCTTTCTTTTTCTGTTTTTCGTTTTTAATATCTTTATAAGAGCCTTAGAATTTTGCGGTCTCGAGTGTTGAATCTTCAAGCTCTCCAACATCTTACATTGCGTCATCGACTAGGATCTGTCGTTACCTTCATCCTGGCGAGGCTTCTTCAGTCTTATGACCTTCAGCTCATTCTTCTTCTGGCTTTCCCTCCTGGATTTAAGTATCTTCTCTCTTTTTGGCCGTCTGAGATCCACGGCATGTCTCTGGTGAAGACGAACCAAGGCGATTACCAGCTTGATTATGGACAAACTAGGTAATTTCGCCACTTTACGTATTTTATTGTTTATTCCTGGCTGTTGATGCCGTCTCTCTTATGTCTTGTTTTGGGAGCCATGGAGTCCAAAATTACACCTGCCGTTTTGAAGCAAGCATTTCCGTTCTCCAGTTCTCGCACAGGGGTGTATTTGGCCACCCTCGTTGGCTTCGACTTTCCAAGGATATTACCGCTTCTCGAGAACAAGGAAAGATTCCTGGTCGATGGCTTGGTTCAACGAGGTGAAGGAAGATGCAACGAAGAGAAGGAAAAGCGACAGGGCACACCTATGGAAAGCGAGGTTGCTTGATAATCTTTCTCTTGACCGTAATAATTAAAATTAGTCCTCTGCGCAGGACACTTATTACCTCTCCCATCAATGACTGTTCATCGTGATAGCATAGCGTAGATTCGGGTATATCATTCTAGTTTGTGAAGTCGAGGTGTGAACCACGTGCTCGTCGACGACCCATTATTAGGCTGTTGTGATAAGGTAGGATGTTGATCCTTTTTTATGGTTTAGCCAAGGTATTAATTTCTATGGTTATCGATATCTTTATCCGTTTTCTTATTATTTAACTCCTTGGCAAAATCATACCATTTTTTTAACAATTGTGTTTTTTATTTTTTTATAATGTGCCTATAATCTATTTTTGACGAAGTGCCGATGTCTAAAATCATGTGCCACTATCTTTTATTTGAGCTTTCTTAATCATGTTGGAGGTGGAAGTTTCCCCTCATAAATGTATAGGTAGAGATCACTCCCCTTTCCCCTTCGATTATTGAGACCTTAATTCAGTTTTTACCGTAAAATGTTCTATACTCTTGTATGATGTTGCCAGCTCTTAGAATTTTCCACTCACAATGTATAAGTAGAGATCACTCCCCTTTCCCCTTCGATTATTGAGACCCTAATTCAGTTTTTACCTTGAAAAGTTTCATATTGTTACAAGTTCTTGGATGTTTCCCCTCATAAATGTTTAAGTAGAGATTCTTCCCTTTCCCTCTGACTATTCGTGTCGCTTATTTAGGAATTTTACAGATTAGGAATTGTGGGGTTTGAAAATGAGAGTTCCATATTCTTGACCCGTGAAATTAATTTTTTTTTGTTATTTCGTTGCTAAGTACAAACTTTAATCTACATTGCTGTTTGAAGCGCATTTCTGAAACTCCGGGAAACGATTTTGTTTGGTCTGTCCCAAGAAAGGACTGGCGCCCAACTTAAAGCTAATTTTTAAGTTTTCTCTAACTAGGGCAGGTTGTGTGCGGCTAATAAGGACCCTAAATTCCATCAAAAGATGGAATTTCATAGACGTAGCACTCATACCAGGTTTTACTTCAGGGTTCAGTTTTGGAGCTTGAGGTGATCAACAATTTTAGCTAGGAGGGTACTTAGTCAGGAGCTTCTTTTTTACATCTTTCGACAAACCCTTATACAAAATTCGAGGTCATCTCGCAACCAAAGCTTTGTGAATGGGAGGGCCAGTGCACTTGTTAAGAGAAGGATCCTTACCAAGAAGATCAAGCACAGATTTCACTAGCCGTTCACGCCAGCATCTATTTTGGCTCCCGAAGCACGCGCAGCATGCAACATTGCTACATTTATATCACACAAAGAATCGTCGAATTTACTACCCATATTAATCATTATTCATATTAATACACATATCTTCATATCTACATTCAGAAGAAGATTAGCTACATACATTAAATGCGATTTGCATCATTGATAGGAATAGTTGAATATTCTACAAAAAAAAATCAACAAAGTTTTAGCAAAATACATGAATTTTCAACTGAAAAAAAAAATAAATTTACAATCAAAAGTGGAATAGTTAAATTTGTAGTTGAAGAGAATAATTTTTTACCGAAAAAAAAACGAATTTTAGACAAAAAAGATGAACTTCCAGGTTAGACGAATAATCTTCTACGTTTTTTGTAAGAGCTCCTCAATACCTTTATTGTGATTATATGGAATTGTACTGTAATACTGAGACTCTAAATTATTTCCGTATCGTAGTTTTTCCGGTCTATCTGTCAAGTACTTTGTGCTGTGGTGCATCATATTTTCTGTGTGTCACAACCCCTTATTTTACTCTTTTTCCGCGTAACCTGATGTATTGTTTTGTGCTGCCTTACATTCATGACTGAGTGTTTAGTTCTACTTACTTAAACTTTCCCCTGTGAATCATTCCTAAATATAAACAATGGCAGGTGAAAGTATGCATTTGAATGAATATATTGATAAATTAACTAAAAGCATTGAGCTGCTCACATCTTCTCATGCTGAACTACGCAAGGAGATCCAATCCATAAATGATAGCAGCAAAACTATTTCCTCGGAATTCATAAGAATACTGAAAAGACTTCCTACAATAGAGAATGAAGTAGCGATCCTCCGCCAACAGGATCGAGCAAAAAACATAATTCTCTACAATTTACTGGATGACAAGGAACAGAACAATGACATCATCTCCTCAGTCCTCAATTTATTTCAGAAGATCGACTTGAAAATTCCTGCAACCGCTCTCGCTGACGCGTTTACACTTGGCAAGCAATGGAATGGACGTCCAGTCATCATCAAATTCATCTTTTCCCGATGGGTCAGATCCATCTTCAAAAAAATTCCCGAATCACGGAAGCTCAATCTCTCAATCGCCAACGATCGCACCAGGGAAGAGAGAGAAAGGTACTTCTTGATTACGTACGAAAGCTCAAGGATTCCGGATATCAGGCATATATAAGGAATAACACATTGTTGTTAAATAGCAACACTATTCATCCGGAAGAAGTTCATTCTCTAATTCGGGGGAATGCGGCTGATGACGACCAAGACTTGCTAAACGATGCCACAGAAACGCCTCTCAATGCAAAACAAGGCAAAACCTTGTCAACAAACGACTTGACATTTACTTCTGCAGGGATGCCCCAAACAGCCCTCGAACCAGAAGAAATACACGCTTGTTGCAATCGAAAACTGACGATTGCATGCCAAATAATTCAAGCCTAAGCAATCTGGCTAAAGCGGTAATGCGAAATGGCCCGAGGAATCAAATTGACCCTTCAAAGTAGCAACCAGCATCCGACGAAGAAGATACGTCTCAAATTCCTGTCATCAAGATAAACAATTCTGGTGCTCCAAGGCTTATCTTTTTGAACGTTCACGGACTGGCCAATCTAACCGATTTCGAGAACACCCTTACAATAACGACATCCTGTGTATATGCGAAACGTGGTCAACAGCTGATACTGTAACACTTTCTGGTTTTCTCAATAACTTCCAAGCAGTTTGTTGCCCAGCAACCACATGCGCTATATATGGTAGAGCTCAAGGTGGGCTCCTCATTTGTTACAATAACAATTACCGTAAACTCGACATGATCGTATATAATGACAACCATATTTCTGAAAAAAATCATGTACGAATGTATTGTTTTTACACTGGGTCGAGTATACTTTCCGCCGTCCAAGACTACAGAATATTTCTTATTTAATTTTGACGATTCTCTTGCGCAGGTATATAAAGATACTAGCATCCCAATTATTATAGAAGGCGTTTTTAACTGCCGTGTTGGTAATTTAAACCAACTAGACTCTGGGATTGTGTCTAACAAGGCTCTCTCTGCTAACCGAAGTTCCACAGATAATTTCATAAATGGTAGGGGCAAGTTATTCGTCGATTAAATGGAAAAAAACGATTGAGTCTTACTGAATGGCAGTTCTTCTAGCGACTTTCCAGCGCATTTGACTTTCGACGTGGGCCTACAGGCACTAGTGTAATCGATTTAGTATGGTGATTTCGCGATGGGTTGAAGTTGATGGCTGACCTCAAGGTCTCGCCTATTATGACATTCTCATATCACTACCCAGTCTCAGAAGCACCCGCTCATTTTATCAAATTCCAAAAAAAGAATATAAAAAACTTTTAAAATTGAAAAAATTGCGTTTCAAAACAAAACAGTAGAATCTCTAGCAGATGCCCGTAGCTCTTCCGATTTCTGGAGCATTACCATCACTTTTCAGCGGAAAACTGCTAATCGGAATAACATTAATATAAAAACCTGGTTTCTACATCTCAAGAAAATGTACCCCATTATTATTATAGATGTGCCTCAATTTCCAAACATTCCCAACCCAACTCTTGACTCTCACATAACGGCGTTAGAAATCAAAAAGAGCATAGCAAAATGTAAAGAAGGAAAGGCCTCTGGCTCCGATCTCGTCAATTACAGTTTTTATAAAAGGCTTCCTGAAAATTAGCTACAGTATCTCGAGATTTTATTCAATCGAATCATGGCTACTGAAATAATGCCTAGCTCTTGGGGTCAACTAACAAAGTCCATGCTATCCAAGAAAGGAGACATACATGATCCTTCTAATGATAGACCCATAACACTGGTAAATGTCGGAATACACATAGACTACTGCGAATCAAATGTGGATTACGTCGGATTATTCGGATTACACTGGATTGCTTGGATCTCCAATTTGGATAATCGAGCGGTCGAGTAGATTACCAGAGTTGTTTCCTCTTCGATGTCAATATTCAGAATTATTTATTGAAATAGATTATGCAGTACCTGCAATTTTTAGTCTTGTTTCTTGATCTAATCCGGTTCGTCCGATTTCCTGTTTATGGCGGCAATGTGTCTTGCAATATTTAACTTATGCTTTTTCTTTCACATTACATTTCAAAATTGTCACCTCGAGAATAGATGGGCAAACACCATGAATTTTTTTCGTTCTCATTGATTTTATTTCCTTTGAATTGCTTCCTTTTTTTCGATAACTATATGATCGATGGCAATAATAAAATTGCTTTTACTTTGAATCACTGATTTTTGTTGCTCCTCTATCTGCGACGAACTTTGAGAATGTTGCTTGTTCCACGTTTAGCTTCCATGTTTGAAAAGCTGCAATTCACGTGAAATGAAAAATTGTTCAATATGGTCCAATTGTAATAAAAGTCTTCAGCGGGTAGAAGATCCGAGATTGGTTCATCATCATCGGATTTTCGAAAATGTCTGTATAAATTTTTTTTTCTCTTCGAATGTTTTATCACAAGATGCACATTTGATCCTAGGTACCATTATTGTTTATAGTAGAAGAATTCCTGAACATTAAGAAGAAATATAGCAACTTGAAATAAACTATGCACTGGCTCAAAAATACACAATCAGAAGTCGTAATTGCACTGTTGTAAATAACGATAGAACACGATCTGAACAGGGCAGAGTTAAAATTAGCTAAACTGCAATTCTTACTCGAGTAGAGTTCTCGGTAAAATTAACTGCTAAGTGTATATCTGTAGAGGAATGACATCACTAGGGGGTGGTTGATTGCTAAATTAAAAAAAATAGATGGCTCGACGAATTTGCAGCGTCTTTCTTCGTGTGCCCTACTTGTATGAGACGATTCCTTAGTTTCTAATGTCACATGCGAGGCCTTAATTTTTACTAAACTTATTAAGTATTTATTACGGCGCCGTGTGTGACGGGTAGCTTATGTTAGTATTTTTCGTCGGAAATTGCTATTGGTAAATAAAAATTATAATATTTTTCAGATTATCATTTGCTTCAGATTATTTATAGTCAACAAATTCACATCTTTTGGACTTTTTGAAACAAAGATCGTATATGACTTTAAAAATTAAGCTTTTGAACGACTTGAGGATATTTAAGTTAGTATTTTTCGTCGGAAATTGGTATTTGTGAACAAAAATGCAACCGCTTGATTATTTATATATTGCAAAAAGAATATATAATAATTCTGAAGACAAGATATCAATGTTCATCAATTATCAAAAATATTGTCCTTGCTTTTCTTTCCTACTATTTTAGATGATAAATACTATGAAATACCAAAATTTTGTATGAATATTAATTTTATATTTCAACTTAAAAATTGCGTAACACGAAAAGTTGGTGAAAAATGATAAATTAGTACATATTTTGCCTTTAAACTTGACATCTTTGAATATTTGAGTTTAGATGATTCGAAATTGGAAGAGATCTGTGTCTGTGTTATTGCGTTCTATCATAAATTAGAGAGATTGTTTTTAACGCTAATGTAGTGAGGTAAAATAAATTAAATGTGTGAACAATAAAATTATAATTTTTCCATTATGAAGCAATGACTTGTACATACGTTTTCTTTGTAGAGAGCCACGTAGGCTCTTTACATATTACATAATATTATAGCTTCTTATTATCTAAATAAAGTTGAAAATATTACGCAATCGTCTTCTCCTAATAAATTTTTTTAATTTTTCGCTAATTTCTCGAATATAAGGCAATATTAGCTTTTGGGGGAACCACAAATTAATACGAAATTACCTAACGGGAACTTCCAACAAAATCGATCAATTTTTAACCAAATAGTAGAATTTTCAATGGAAAAGACGAATTTGATAACGAAAAATTTGATTATAACAATTATTTCTTATAACAATGACATTTGTTCTCGTTTAGTTCTTGGTCATGATTAGTCATTACTTTTACGCAATTTGACGATAATCCATGGACTTGTTTATAACAATTACAGAAATAGACTTAATCTATAACAAAATTTCATTTTTCTTCACTAAATTTTATAAATCTATATTTTTTGTGGGGAAATATAAATAAACAGATTGAATTAGGTACCAGAAATATAAAAAGTTATTGGTTTTTATCAAATTTCAACTTGAATAACAAAATTATTGAAATTATTATTCATCCATTACATCGACCACAAAGAAAATAGTATTTACCACATACAAAATAATAAAAATAAGTCTGTTTCAATATCAATGTACATTATGAATTGTAAAAATAGAGATTTATTGAAATGATACATTTTTCAGGGTAGCTGAGGATAAAAACTGAGGCGAAATAAAGAGCAAATATCAAAGTAATCATGACAAATAAAATTTGTACCTGTATGTATAAAATCTGCTTGATTGTTAATTTAATAATTGACACACTTTTATATTTTCTGATTTCAGCAAAAAAGACCGTACTCCGTCGCAATAGACAAGATAAGAAGTTTTATTGAGATTTAATGTTTTTCTCCTGAACTGTTTTGTATTTGCAAGTAATAAATTATCACACATTGTAAGATTTTGAAATTATTTGGTTTGCCGCCGAACCTTAGAAATGTGTTTGTCACGAACATACTATATAAAGCAACTGTAATGAGGACTGTGATCATTCTCCAGATACCAGTTTTTTGCCCAACTTAGTTTTTGTTTTTGAGAAAAAATCTTGATTAGAAACCTATTGTCTTGCTCTTCAGTTCGTAAGATGTGGGGAAAAGTAACGTGCGCTTTCTTACTGAGTAAGTACATTATGTATATGAACAAAATACATACTTGCTGTGCTGAGATTTTATTGAAGAAATGAATCCGGGCGTCAAAAAAGAGCCTATGAACTAAAATTTCGTTTTCTAGAAAAAAAAGAAATTCGTCTTAATTTAAATTAATAATGAAATAAATTCTTTCAACTGAGGTCACATAACTTTGCACTGAAAACTGACTAAAACATTTCATACAGATGAAAAGGGATCTAACTAATTTTCTTGCTAAGATTCCTTTTCCATGACGCACATTTTGTTTGAGTTTTTGGGAAATTAAATACGATTTTCTGATTATCCTGTTTCCGAATAGGGTATTGATTCTACATCTTTCTCTAAAAGTAAGTACAGAAAAATCTGAGCTAAAGCGAAATCTCTTAACCTCATATTTTAACGTCTGCCCTTATACATAGCCCGACTTGCATCCGCATACCTGCGGAGAATGCCCCCACCATTGCGCCCAGCGCGCTACCCCTCGCTTGCTTTTACCAAGTGTATCTCGCGTCGGATTAGGCCCCGAGCACAATGGAGACCTGAAACCGAAACTTGAACCCGAAGATAACTCTGTCCTTTTTTACCTTAGCTACGGTAAAAAAGGACAGAGATATCTTCGGGTTCAGGTTTCGAGTTCGGGGCTCCATTGTGCTCGGGCCCTTAGAGATTGGAGGCGGGCATACCCGAAAGATTAAATTTAGCGAAATATTTCGCCAGCCCCGACATTGTCCAAAATCAACTTCATATGGGTTCTCAGGGTTGTTGAATATTGTTGTTGGATTTAAAACTTATGCTAGAGTTTTGTGAAGGTGACTTGAGTGATTATTTTCATCCGAAAAATTGTATGGCTTTTTTACTTAGAGACCTTTGAAATGCTATTGTTAAAACAACTAGTGGTAGTTTCTCCGGGGTTTTTGAATATTATTGTTGAATTAAAAAAAACCTTGAAGTTCATCGTCAAGATCAAAATAAAGGTCATCATGGGATTCCTCGTTGAAAATTACTTCAAGAATGACCTTGGCCTTCTTGAAAAATATCTTACCTGAGGAAATATTAAGCCGTCCCAGGACTTTTGTGACACCCGGCATGAAATGCAATTTAAAATGAAAAAATTAATAAATAAATATGTCTACTATTTTTATTTTCACAGCCAGCGCAGTTATATTCTCGGCCAGTTCGATGAACCCAAGCCCAAGTCATGTGAGTTTTACTTTTTACTTTGCTTAAAACAATTTTTTTTAGTGTCTATGTTATATATCATTATTATATTATTACCATCATCATACTACAAGCAGTATGTAAGAAATAATTTTTGAAAGATTTGAAGGAAGAATTAAAAAAAAAATTAGATATTTAAGTAAACAACAGAATATTGCAAAAATCGTAACTATTATTTTATGAAACTAACTTGTTACATTATTTAATTTTTCCGTACCTACTAGAACAGATATTCCATCTGTCGACTGAAATTTTCTATAAAAATCTCACGGAAAATAAGTTCAAGGTGCTGGTCAATTTTGTAAGAAAATATTTTTTAATTAACGAAAATTAATGGACAATATTATTAAATTTATAATTTGTCAGTATTTCCTTCATTGCGTGGCTTGCACTTATTTTTTGAAGAACTTTTATAAGTTTGCAGTAATTCTGATCCCTTATTAATTAAAAAACACTAATGCGATTCAAGCATGTTAAAAAAATGGTTCGATTTAAATCAACTATAAACTGTGACTTTCAGATGTAAGATTAAATTATTTTCTGATAAATCTTTCTTTAATAGGCTTTTGTATTAAACATCTGATTATGAAAAAAGGTACTTTTCTAATATGAGCCAAAGTAATTACTATATATAAATGTTCAATAAAAAGGGTTTAGCTTCTCAAGACGATGTTGAATTTATTATTTATTTTCTATTGCTAATTTTCTGAAAAAGCAAAAGCCTGATCAGTGTAATTTCTTAAACCCAAAATTTTGAATCTGAATAATTTTAATTTGAAAGATATGAAATTAAAATATTGTATAAAAATGAAAATTGTAGATAAAATAATACTTAAATTTCGGAAATTGGAAAGTTTTCACTACAAACAATACCATATTTTCATGAAAACATGCTTTCAAGTTGTGAATATTTGAAATTAAACGCCAACATGTCAAATCAGTCGAAATTAAATGAAATGCCATCTTTTGTTTGAAAACTAATTCGAAAATTAAAAATGTTTTTCCAGTCTTTGATATTTAAAAACTTTTTTTTGAAATGCGTGAAATGAAATTAGTAGTAAGAAGTTCAATTTCTATAAGCACTAAATTTTGAATCTGAATAATTTAAAATCGAAAGATTTGAAATTATAATATTATAGACTAAAAGTAATTTGAAGAATAAAATGGATTTCTGAATTTTTCTGAACATTATTCATAAAAGAAGAAAATGTTAATTAAAAATAACCTATTGAAATTGTAAAATATTTTTGTTTTGGACATTTTAAAAAATCTCGAAAATGATAGGATAATTTTTGTTAATTTTGCAGAATTTAACAAATGTTAGGAAAAACAAATTGTTTCAGCAGATATTCAGAAGTTTTGAAAAGATTAGGAAATTATTTCAATCTTGAGAATTTTGAAAGCTTGCGAGAGTATGAAAAGATTTCTTAAGTTTGTCAGCGAAATTTCAAATGGTTTCTTATATTCGAAAATCAATTCTCAGAGAATGTTTGAAAAGATTTTTAAACCCTTAAAAGAGTTCAAAAGTTGTCAAAAAAGAATCTGTAAGATTCTAAGGTACATTTTTTAATTTTTCAAAATTAAATATTATTATTATATGTTATTATTATTATATACGCTGAAAACACCAGTTCTCGTAAGATCGCTGAAGTTAAGCAGTGTTGAGCGCGGTTAGTGCTTGGATGGGTGACCATTCGGGAATACTGCGTGCTGTTGGCCCGTCGTGGGTGTGGTGAGCACAGACTAGTAGTACTAGTAGTAAATAATTCCCATAGAAACACTACCCGAATCGGGTAGTGTCACGCCTGCCCCGAGAGGGAAATGGCTTAATGATAGAAAAAAAAATAAATTAAAAAATCATTTTAAAAGTTATTACGAAGCAATTTTTTTAAAATTAATTTTCAAAGAGAATTTCCACATATGTCAAAAGGTTTCTAAAAATGATAAGAGTCTGGAAGATTTTAAGACAATCTTTTTTAATTTTGTAAGATTTTCCAAATGTTTAGAAAAATTCAAGTCAGTCAAAAATATAAATAGGAATTTTCAAAGTTTTGAAGAGATTAGAAATATTTCAAAACTTGGAAAAGTTTCTAAAAATTTATATAATATTTTCAAATTTCTTCCAAACTTCTCAAATTCCTGAATATCTTTTAAACGGTCCCGAGTTTTTCCTAATATTTTCTAAAATCATGTAATTAAAAAAAATATGTTTCTTCTACAGTTTCTTATTTGTTTTTCAATATATCTGAAATCTTCAAAAATCGTTTCGAATTTTCTCAACAATTTTCTCCCCGTCCTCTTTTGTACGGTCAATAAAATTTAGAAACTCTTCAATTATAAACATTCAAAAGAGAAATTGAACATTTTTTTTTTATCTAAGCGCTCAATAACTTAAACGTATAAAATGAAAGATACTAACACTTCTTAATCAACAAAATTTTAATAAAGTGCATTTGAAAAAATTTTAAGTTAGAAACATTAGAGAGTAGAACAATTAAAATTTGTTTCGACTGAACAGTTTTTAGATTCAAGTTTAAATTAATAATTAAATCATTCTTTGAGTAGTTTTAAATAAATATTAATTATTGGTTGAATTTCGGTTCAATTGTCATTCCTAAATAACAATTTATTTTTGCTTTGAAATATTTTCAATATTTCCTTCAAATTATTTTTTCCAAATAAAAATTATTTTTTGAGGAATATCGAGAATAAATTGCTATTATCTTAAACCCTTTGAAAAACCACTTGATCATTCTGTTTCAAAATCATCAAAAATCTACATTTTTTCCTACATTTTTTGAAATCTTGGAGAATCGACCTGTAATTTTCACTCTACTCAAAACAGTTATATAAAATTCATATAATTCTTATTTATAATACAAGATGCCTTTAATTGATTCATATTAAGAATACTAACAATTTTTCTGTTTTCTTAAACAGATCCGTCCTACACGACGACAGGTGAGTTTCAGTTTACTCAGAACAGTTATTCATAATGCCTTTATATTATATATCTTAATTTTCAAATAAAATCTGCTATCATATGGAATTTGTGTGACGTTCCAAATTATCAATCTTTGAAAGCTTTGACAACAAGCACTTCTGCTAACTAAAATGATATTTCTTGTAGCGAAGTCCCTTTAATTGTGCCTGGGACTGTCACGACCGACATGTAAGTATACAAAATTTTTAACAGCCTGTCTTATATCGAAAACGGATTAGTTTTCCCAAAATCGTAAACCGAGAAAATATATTTTCTAGGCTGGAGGACCCAAGGAAATTTGTATATCTTCTGGTTATTTTAATGCGTTTGTGACCCACGAGCATGTCGACTGCTTGAGAGGATGTGGAATAAGTAATGTAGCAAGATATTTTCTTATTTTCTGAAAATTATTTGTTTGAATAACTTGAAATACCGCCTTTACAAATAACTTCATTTTGGACGATCAAAATTTGAAATATATTAACCTCAGAAGCTTTTAAAACAAAATTGCTTCTCTCTCTCTAAAATATTTAATGGGAAATAATTCAATTTGTATGTAATACATGTTAAATATGACATGTACAATTTTTAAAGAGCGATTAGTTTTTAAGATGAAATAATTATTGGCACTATAATTAACATTAATAATTATTTAAGATGTCTTTCTAATACATGATGGACCTTGTCAGTATGATCATCGAATTTATCATGACCAATATTCAATCCGACCACCAGAACATTTGGTACAGTTATTTTCAAATTTATATATTATATTTATATAATACAAGATGCCTTAATCCTTCATATCAAGGATATTAAATATTTTTGATTCTCCAACTGGTAACAATAACATTATTGCAAGAAAAAAAAATGGAAAAGTATCTTGCTTATTGTAGAATTATCACTCGCCCACTACAAGTACTAGTCTTACCTTTGTCAGGGGATATCCATATGATATTAAAACATTTCAATTAGATGGAATTTATGTGCATTTTTAAAATCATCAAAATATAAAAACTTTGACAAATACTACTTCTGCTACTGAAAACTATATTTATTGTAGGAAGATCGTCGTATCCTGTGTGGCCAGAGATGCGATGTAAGTACAACAAAAACGCGGTCTTTCTCTTATCAGAAAACGATTAGTTTTCCGCAAAATTGTAAACTAAAAAAATACATATACGTTTTAGGAAGGTGGAGCGACAATTCTTTGCATATTTGATGGTTATCATATATGGTCTATGACCATAGAGCAGCACACCTGCCTGCGTTATTGTGAAATAGGTCAGTTGTGTATCAAGACATTTTCTTATATTCAGGAAATAATTTTCTTAAATATCATAAAATACTGCTATTGCAAGTGCTTCACTTATAAACGTTTGAAGTTCGATATATAATAATCTCGAATGCTTCAAACATGATAAAGTTTTACTTTAAAACATTCAATGCATAATAATAAACATTATTGATAATTTTTTAAGCTCCCCTGATACTTCATGGAGGACGATGTCATGATACAAGTGATCTGACGGTACATGAAATATGAAATCGTTTGGGAAAAACAACATGCATTCCATGTAATCCATGTAATAAAATACTTCAGTGCGATAACTGCAAATGTTCAATTATTTTCCATGCTTGCACTTTAGATGATAATTACAGCAAATGAATTGGCTTCATTTACAACTTTTGGTTCTAGGAAAACGTGTCTACATATAGTATTTACAGACTGAAGACTTCATAAAATAAATATAAATATTTGAAGTTCTGCGAAAACCTTTGAGATATTGATAAATTCATTAAAATACGATAATGAGATCTTAATATCGCTTAGAATGACAGAAATCCAGGAAATTTGTTTCTTGTGCAGAAATTTCCCCATCTTTCCCTATTTGAAGTTGGGTTCTGAAGGGGCCCCTATCAGAATATCTAGACTAGAAAAAACGGATGGGGGCCCTATCAGGTTCTAGTGAAGAATTCCATGCTTCGTATAGGTATGGCGAATCTATCTGTATCTAGTGGGGCCCCGACCAGAAAATTCCTAAAATCTTATTCTTATTACCTAAAGTATTAACTTGTAGGGTTCTGGCGTTCTTAGTAAGCATAAATAATGTTTCTTTGTGTGCATGTGAACGCTTTCTTCCATAAAACTTGATTTAGGGCATTAATGAAAATTTTATTCGGAACCAGGCACGTATGTGTCAGTTAAAGTTAAAGAGGTTATGTCAAATACAGCTGTCCAGTGCTTCGCCAGAGCTTTCAAGTTTTGTGTTTCCATTTCTTGATGTAATTTTTTTATTGTGTTTGACAATTATTCTCCTCTGCGATGGAAGAGAAAAGGCGCTTGCAAGAGCAGAAACGATTTCGCAGTCAAAAGTTCCGCTTAATGCAAAAAGTCGAACAAGAATGCGATGAGAGTGAGGTTATGATTTTCGGAGCTGCTTGCTCCGACGATCACGTAGAAGGTAAATAATGTAATAATAATTGAATATATTGTATTTGTACGAATAATTTAACTGTAAGTATAATCTAATAATAACACAACCTACAAATATTATTCTCTTATATTATAATACAAAAAATGGCAAATAAGTAAATTTATCAAATTCGGGGTACGTATAAAAATGAAAATCAATCAATTATAATTCAGCAATTGGCATATTTTAGTGTACTATCATTATTTCAGCTGCTAATTCGAACACACGTAAAGATTCAATGGGCCAAAATATCGATGAGAAAGTCATCCTCATGGAATTCAAAAAAATTCTTCTGAACGCCAGAGACTGAGAAGGAAGATGGAATTTCCTAGCTACTAACTTAAATCAAACACAGGGGCCTTGTAGAGGCCCTTAAATGGCTCCTAAATGGGTTTGTAGGCGGGCGACCCCCACTAGAACCCTACTAGAAAATATAGTGGGGCCCCTATGGCCATAGCGTTACGTTCTAGATGGGGGCCCGACTAGTTTTCCTCTCTAGAGCCCGATTAGAGATAGGGAAAACTCGTTGGAGCCCTACTAGAGCCCTATCGAAATTTCTGCACGGGTTAATATCTTTGACATTCTCTGAGAAAACCTCAAAAACACAATTTCGAGTGATTCCAATCTCTTTTAGAGTCCATCGGAGCTGTCAACGGTAATCTTAAATAAATCAGAAACACATTCTTATTTTAACGCATAATAGGGCTCTTTGAAAGCATGAAATTCAAAGAGTCTAGCAGGATTGTGCATAACAATATATCACTTTATCAAAAAAACTCTCGCTTCATTCAAATGTGATTGATTGAAAAAATATAAAGTCATATGATAACGCAATTTAAAAAATCAGTTCTCATCGCAGCTATCTCTCTAGCAATTAATCTTGGAAACGTTAAGTGACTAATACCGTACTTCAAGATGCTTTTAACTTCATTATTATTCAAAAAAACAGTAAATAAGAACCGGAAAATATGCAAATTCAAAAGGGATTAAAAATGTTCTATTCTATGGTCGGTTTGGGTATTTGAAAGTATTTAGAAAAATATTGGCGCCACACAGTACAGAGAGGGATTCAGTTCGAGAAGTAACTTCTCCTGCTATGGGGATTTAAAATGCGAAACCAAAAACGGTATCGAAAAGGATTCAATAATTGTCACGTCACCATTAACCAGGAGATTTTCCAATATTTTTCCATGCAAGCCTTCTCACCAGGTTACCCGGCCCACAATGCGAGCCTAAGGTTAAATTGACATCAAATTATTTCACACAGATGTATCAAATTATATCCAAATGTCGTTCTTACTAGCGAAAATAACCTCCATAGACTCATCTACTATTTCAGATTTGATAAATACCAAAAGACTCCATAAGTGAATTACCTCAAAAAACTGCAAGACCACGCGGCACCGCGTTGATCCTAGCTTTATTTCACACAAAACCTTAATTCCTTTAAAAAATGGATTTCGTAAGAACATTTGAAAAAAGTTTTCTTATAAACAACATCTTACATATGCTAACAGAAACAAAAATTTGAAAAAAAAAACACACTTCAATAATTGTCGTGAGCAGTTTGGTGTTATGTCCTCCACTATGCAACTAAAAATAGTATACTATGCACCTGGAAAAGAAGAGGGACTTTTTGGACGAGTGTATGTTTTCAGTATGTTTTAATAACTTTTTTGAAATTGATGCATTTTTTGAAATAAATCATTATTTCACACTTTAAAATGACAAATGTTCCGATGTAAAAAGACAATGTTCAAATTCTGAAAACTTGAAATAATTATTTTCAAGGTGTTCGACCTCTCCCGGAAAAATTTTGACCGCCGAATTTTTCATGTTTTTGGAAAGGGAGCATAATGCTTATTTAACAATCAGATATAACATCCAAACTTTAAGGGTCTCTTCTATTTCGACGTCTTGAACAACGGAAGATAAGAAATTTGAACTTGGTTGACGAACATAAAAAGATACCTATTACACTAAAAAAAAATAATGGAAGATGTCTATCAATGCCAGCATGACTTACTCATTGACAAACCTAGTCAAAATAAAGAACTTTTGTCTTATAATAAATTTCAAATTTAAAGATTTTTCGGGTTTCAATCGTGTGCGAAACTATGAATGTCGCCAACGTTTCGTGGACATTGCAGTTCACTTCTTCAGGGGTGACCTGAAACTGAAGTTTCAGGTTCTGTTGTTCTTCTATATGTATTCTCTACGATGCATGTGATTGGCCAGAGCGCCCCATGTTGAGGTCTAGTCGAACTTTGCTTTGCTTCTGCAAAGAAACATTTTTTATAAACATTAGAATCTTTTATGGTTTAAATATCAAATATGACATTTTTCGTTGAGAATTTTCATAATATTTAAAAATTCATTCCTCTAATCTGAAATTTAACTATATTGTTGAACATTTGTTTTTTGTTGTAGAAAGCCAATTTATTTGAATGAAAATTTAACTATTCCATTTTCGATTGAAAATGTATCTGTTCAAGTAGAAAATTCAACTCCCGGGCGGTGCTGAGCTGTGATACAAACACCCATCATACGGTGTAGGAGAGCACAAATATCAATAACAGAGGGAGGGATTAAATTGTACACACTGGGAAAAATGGATTATACGAACTTTTTGTAATATATAAAGATGTTACCAAATATAATCTCTAGATGTTAAATTCACATAATTTTCAGGCATTAAATTGTAACGTCTCAGATTTTAAAATATCCAGGCGCCTGTGTAGTCTCAGATTATACGTCGCATCGTGGCGCGTGTCATATGCATCCGTTCGCATTAAAACAAGTAATACTTAGGTTACAAAATGATTATTCGTGCTAAATCACACGTGATTTAGATAATAGGTAAGTTTATATTTCTTTTCATTACACATCACTGCCACTTGTACCAGTACAGAAACTTAGCCTCCTTCACGTTCGTTTTTGTAGTCTCATGATAGCCACTTTCCTGCTCATTGTGTGTTTAAAAAATTGAAATTTGTTTCCAGATCTACTTCCGAGCTCCTCTATCAAAATTTTGTACAGGTTTGTAAATACGTTTGCAAAAATTGTTCTACATATTTGAGGTTATCTAATGGAACGGGATTCTAATATGGATATTACATTTTCAAATCTTGGATTATAGATCTTATGACCTCAGATTATAAAGTTGAATAATCCAAGATATTATCTTGTAATATATATTTCTTAATATCTACAGATTTTAGTTCTAATAATCTGGATCGCTGTCCCACAGTGATTAGTCCAAGATTATATCCGATAACATATTTTTTATTATCGGGTATAACCCATTTTGGAGACATTTCTTTGAAATTTTCAGTATTATAAAATCAGAGCAGAAGAAAAGAAGAAAATACTAAACGACTTTGAAGGGACAATGAAACTATCATTTGATGAGATGAAGGAAAATAAAAGTACAGAGTTTGTCATCATGAGAAACAGCAAAGGTGAAATGCTATATGATGTAGACGGGATAGTAGACGCTTTGAAAGAGTCTTTAATAGAATTCTTGGGAGGTGAAGATATAGGACTTCGTATACGGAGTCAATGGATGGCTCCTGAAAGCGACAAAAACAATATATACATGTAGCAAAGCGAGTGTAAGGGCTAATGGGAAACTGAGTGACTGGTTCCATATTATTCAAGGCGTGAAACAAGGATGCGTTATGTCCTCATGGCTTTTCATCATATTTATAGATAAGTGTCTAAGAACGGCCCTCTTCGACGAAAAAGGTGTAATCTCGAAACAGTGGAATTACGTGGGTTAGATTTCGCAGATGACAAGATTTTTATGGCGGAATCAATCGAGGCCTTGCCAAGAATGTTGAATAAACTTAATACAAGCATGAAGAACATGAGCCTCAAAATAAAGCGTAAATAAAACAAAAATCATGGTGTTTGACGAAAAAAGTGAGAAAACAATCTGCGTAGCCTATTCACTAGCGACGGAAAAATAGATGGGGAGTTAGATAGGCGCATAATTAAGGGCGAGCAGGTTATCGGTAGAGCAGGTTCCATCCTCGCAAATAAAAACATATCAGAAAAAGATAAAATGGCCATACATAATTCTATATTCGTACCAACTGTACTATACGGTAGTGCCGCATTGTGCCTTTGGATGTAGGTTGTTCCCACATGAGTTGGACAACTAGATAGTATGTGTCCTAGATGCTCGGGGTCTTCATGACACGCTCTGCAGCTATCATCGGGAATATCTTGGCTTAGAATGTGGCGACGGTAAGCTAGAGTGGAGATGACACCATCTTCACATGCCAAAATGAAGCCCTCTGTGCCCGACTTCAATCCGGGTGATCTAAGGAGAGCAAATGTCAGCTCATACGACATCGACTGATCTTCCATATATATGTTTGTATAACGGTCATAATGGGGACCATAATTCGAAATTATATATAGTATTGGAAATGACGTAGGACCGTTGAACAAACATACGTATATGTATATATATATATATATATATATATATATATATATATATATA
>CAKNXH010063112.1:121210-143209 GCA_932178445.1 Andricus quercusramuli
ATGTATATATAAGGGATACCTGATACCGGGATACTCTGGGATACCGGGCGACGTCTCAGAGTTTCAGCCTCATCCTTGCACGCGGGGCTCTACGAGGATTGACAAACCCTTTCCCTAGCTGCTCGTGGGAACAACAATGAAACCAAAAAACCACCAACATGTTGTAGATGCGGTTCAAAACGATCGAACGCGCAGAGCACCCGACAATGGATCGGCAAACAATACCGATCATCCTAGAGTTCGGGGTGCTGAAAATAATTTAGATGGAAACACGACGACGAACCGGCGAAACGCCCACATTCAGTGGACGGATCAGCTTAAGAATGACGTGCTAGACTGTTACGATGCCAGTATTATCCCTGTTCGCGGAGGCTTTATGGCGCGTATGCATACTCTTTGGTGCCAGAAACACCCAGAGCTTCAATACGTTTCACATCAGTCTTTGCGAAATCAAGCCGACTACCTCTGGAAAAATGGATATGTACGCGGAGCGCTACCTCAACCGCTGCTTGAACAAGATGCGGACGAAGATGAAACGACATTAAGACCAACCGCAGAAAGCAGGCACCTTCTGGAAGATGATCGCAATTTCAGTACAAGGAGGAACATCAACATGCAAGTTCCTCTTAAGCCCCAAGATCTGGCTGAAATGAATGCCTCCCTTCGTGGAGATATCTCGCAAGAGTCCGACCTCTGGACCATCAATTGCTCAGTTTATGGTGCTGCGAGAGCTTTGGCTGATTCAAATCGAAGGCTGAAACCGACGATGGATCAGAAGACCAGACGACGCTTGCATGAACTGAACAAGAAAATTGGATGGGCAAGACAGAATGCGTCCCGTGTTCAATGTGTGATTGACAACATGACATCTGGTAGACCGGTCACGGAAAGGGTTTGAAAGTTCGCCCAAGAACTATGGACCTTGTATCACACACTGAAAAAGTCAAAGCTGCTGACAATCAAGCAGCATATTGTTTTGCAAAATAAGGCTGTTATCTGACGCAAGGAGGAGGATACAGAAGAGGGAGAGATGGAACAGGGAGAATCAACAGTTTCTTGCTGACCCATCACGTCTCTTGAGTGATCCCCCTGTTTTTGAAAAAAATCCACCCAAGCCCAAAAAGGTAGAGACTTTTTGGAGAGAGGTGCAAGAGATCCCGATAACACTAGAGTTGAAAGAAGATACTGACAATATCATGCGCTTCAAGGAGTTTTGCGACAGCCTCATAAAATCTGAGGAGGAGTACCAATCAGTCACTGCCGAAGAGGTGAAAAAAGTACTTAGAGGCACGAAGAGATTTTCCGGTGCTGGACCAGATTGTATCAAGAACTTTTGGTGGAAAAAGTTTACTTCTATAAACCAACATTTGGCCCACATATTCACCTCATATTTAAAATGGGAGACGCCCATTCCGCAGTGGCTGGTGTTCGGACGCACTATACTCCTACCGAAAAAAGGCAACTTTTCCAGACCAGAGAATTACAGGCCAATAACTTGTTTAAACACACTGTATAAGATCTTTACAGCTGTCCTAAACAACAGGATCGTTCGACGAATTGAGCCTGTATGGCGAGAGATGTACGAACAAAGAGGCTCGAAAAAAGGTGTAGCAGGCTGTCGAGAGAACCTGCTAATTGACAGGTGTGTCTGTAAAGACGCTGCCGTCCATCAGCGCGTCCTGTCAATGGCCTGGATTGACTACCGGAAAGCTTTCGATTTAACCTCTCATAGAATTATCATCTGTCTGTTGGAAAGCTTGAAGGTACATCCACACATAGTGAGATGCATAGAGAGATTGATGCCTGTTTGGAAAACTAGATTTACCATCTCATCTAGGAATCATCGTCTGACGACGAACAAGGTCACCTTCCAGAGGGGCGTCTTTCAAGTGGATAGTATGAGCCCTTCGCTTTTTTGCATCACACTTCTGCCTCTATCTCTCGCACTACGAAATTCTCCTGGATACCTCTGTGGCGACACTAATCAGCGTAAGCATAAGGTCACTCATGTATTTTATATGGATGACCTGAAGATCTATGCCGCTGGTAAAAGCAAACTTCAAACTGCTATAAATATCGTCAAGAACGACACAGGAGAGATTGGGATGGACTTTGGTTTGGACAAGTGTGCCAAAATTCATTTGAAGAAAGGAAAGATTACTGGCGTTCCCAAGGACCCTGAGCTTGTGGATATAAGTGTTATTAGACATCTTAACACTGGAGAGACCTATACATACCTGGACGTGCCTCAAAGCCGCATTCAGGACATAAAATCAGTGAAGGAGTCTCTCCGAAGCAGATACAAGCATCTTCTTCGACAAATTTGTTCTTCCAATCTGTCGGCGTTGAACAAGGTATCTGCGACTAACATGCTTGCCGTCCCGGTTCTACTCTACTCGTTTGGGGTGGTTCAATGGACGAAGAACGAGCTTAAGACCCTTGATGTCGCCACGCGTAAGATCATGCATATGCATAAAAGCTTGCATATCAATTCGTCAGTTCCACGATTATACATTTCACGCCGTCAAGGCGGACGCGGACTTCTGAATCTCAAATGTCTTCATAACCGAATTGTTTCAAGTACAGCTTACATCGTTGCGAATGGCAGAGATCCTCTCCTAAAGATGGTCAGAAACCACGAGATGATTGGCGAAGGAGCGCTCCTTTACAAAACCACGGAGCAAGCTGCCGAGACCCTTAGCCTGAATTTCAACATCAGAAGTGAGGAAAGTGCATTACTCCATCTAGATGCTTCACGTCTGAAAGCCGAAGTAAAAAAAGCAGAGGTTAGTAAATTTCACCAAGAGCTACTCGACAAGCATATGCACGGAAACTTTCACAGAAATGTAGAAAAACAATCCTTGTCAAAGGAGCAAACTTTTGCTTTCCTCAAATCATCAGGGCTCACTTCAGGTACAGAGGGCTTTATTTCCGCATGCCAAGACGGTGTAATCTCCACCTTAGCATACCGCGCCCGCATTTTATGTCAAGAAGTTCCCAGTGATAGGTGCAGAGCGTGTCATGCACACGCTGAGTACCTAGAACACATACTATCGAGGTGTGCGACCCACGCAGGAACAACGTATATCTATAGACATAATGCGGCCCTAAAAGTACTTTATTACCACCTTTGTCGCTCTTACGGTGTTGGTCGCGACCCTGCCCTGCCGAACGCTCCAAGGGATATAGAGTCAATTGTCCGAAACGAGAAGTGCCAGATTATCTGGAACTACGATTTTCGGGCAGGAGTCTCCGTTGCGCACTCGAGGCCTGACATTGTTCTCCAAGACTTCGAGAAACGAATGATATTCGCGATCGAATTCTCGGCTCCGTCCGAATACAACATCACTGCAAAGCAGAAAGAAAAAGAGAGGTATCAAGACCTTAAAAGAGAGCTGCAACGACTGTACCCAAAATATTCGGTACGAGTAATTGTCCTTGTAAGAAGCAGCAGCAGAGACCAGCTTCCAAAGTGTCTGGAGAGCAGCAGAAATAGCAGCAGCAGCGACCAGCTTCAAAAATGCCTGGAAAGCGCAAGACTTGCAAGCAGCAGCAGCAGAGGCCAGCAAGGCAAAGTCGAACCATCTCCCTGGATGAATGTGAGTTACTCGTCATCATGACAGAAGAAGCAGTAGCTATACTTCTAGATTTACCAGATGGCCACTCCAAGACTGAATACATTCACCGCATGGTAAGACAATGCAATGCCAATATAGATACCTTAAAATCTATACTGAAGAAGCTTTCCTGGACATCTGAGAAGCAGAGATGCCTTCACATAATTAATGGAGTCATCAGTCTGAGCGCCATTTTCCAGCAACATTTGAGAAGCGGCGGTTCTATACATGGAGCCGCTGACAAGGAAGACGATATCACCAACCAACTTCACTGGGCCGATTCCGAAAAAGCATTCCAACGTCGACTAAACATTTCTGGCCGAAACAAATGACATATTTCCGAAGACATTGTTAGACGATTGGTTCAACGAATATATGAAACATCCAATCCTGCAAAAAGTTGAAGAATTCCAGGAAACTGATTCCGATTAGACACTGCATTCAATCATACACCTGGAAATCAATGTAAATAAATATAATCCTTCACGGGCTAGTTCATTTATTCCCCTACCTCATCCAATTCAGATAAAGCACGCATGTATAAATGTAGAAAATAAGGATGACAAATACTGTTTTAAATGGGCTGTTTTATCAGCATTATATCCCGATTTAGAGAATTCCCATCGCGTTTCTAAGTATAAGATGCATGAAGATAGGTTGGACGGAACTGCATGTTAATCTTCTACACGTACAAGAAGATTACATTGATGAGAACATTGATGATAATGCGTTTGAAATATATGATGAAGGCATAGATACTTCAAATTTCCATTGTAGAATAAAATTACCGAAACCTGATAAAAATATCATTGAGTTCACCAACTATCAAAATAAGGAAAAGGTACCGTTTGTCGTGTATGCTGATTGCGAGTGTCTGTTGCTTCCCGTTGAAGAATCTTAGGAGAAGATAAATAACACTGAGATCTTTCAAAAGTACCAGATACTCAGCATAGGCTATTACATAAAATGTAGTTATGATGACGCACTTTCTGACTATAAGGCATGCCCGAAAGATGAAGTTGATCCTGCCAAATGGTTTGCATACGAATTGCCACAATTTGCAGAACATGCTGAAACAGTATTCATGTGCCCCATACCTATGGAGAACTTGACTACTGAGCAGAAGGCTGCCTTTAGGGAAGCTACTACCTGTCACATCTGTGAACAGAGTATAGCACCCGGCCAAAAAAAAGTACGTGACCATTCGTATTTAACTGGCAAATACCGAGGGTCTGCTTATGAAGATTGTAATCTAAATTACAAAGATTCTCGAATCATACCCGTTGTTTTCCATAATTTGATTGGGTATGATGCTCATTTCATTATTCGCGAAGTAGCCACTGAGTTTGAAGGTCGAATTGATCTACTCCCTCTAAATAAAGAGAGGTATATTAGCTTCACGTAGATTTATCCTAACGACTTTTCTCGATAAGAAAATATATATGATATAAAAAAGATGATACGACAAGATATCCATTTTCAACAAGTATCCAAAATATTGTACTTGCTTTTCTTTTCTACTATTTTAGATAATAAATGCTATGAGATATCAAAATTCTGTAATCATATTAATCTTATATTTTAACTTAAAAATTGCGTAACACGAAAAGTTAGTAAAAATTATAAATTAGTATATATTTTTCCTTTAAAATTGACAACTTTGAATATTTGAGTTTAGATGATTCGAAATTGGAAGAGATCTGTGTCTGTGTTATTGCGTTCTATCATAAATCAGAGAGATTATTTTCAACGCGAATGTAGTAGGTTAAATAAATTATATGTGTAAACAATAAAATTATAATTTTTCCATTATGAAGCAACGACTAAATAAATTTGAAAATGTTACGCAATCGTCTTCTCATAATAAATTTTTAAACATAATCTCTCCTAATAAATTAATGAATATCAAAGAAGACGAATTTTCAACAAAAAAAAACTGAATTTTCAACCCGAAAGATTCATTTTTTACCAAAAAGACGAATTTTCCATCAAGTAGTTCAATGTTCACCCTTAAAAATCGGGTTTTAACAAAATCGATCAATTTTTATCCAAACAGTAACCGAAACAGTAACAGTAACAGTATCCGAAAAGATGAATTTGGTACCAAAAAAGACAAAATGTCAACAAAATAGCTGAATTTCCAACCAATAATGGAATAGGTAAATTTTCATTTGAAAAGCTAATTTATAACGAAACATTTTTTTTAACAAAGAATTCAAATTTGCAACCAAAGAGATGCATGGATAGCTGATACTGAGCGTCACTGCTATTGCTCTCACTATTTTTGATTCTTAAACAAAACGTAAACATTTTATGGAAAAACCGGCTCTATGTGATTCTAGATATAATCATGTAGATGACGTATGCAAAAAATTAGACAAAAATATTCAACCGTACGTCTTTAAAGTCAAGAACCAATTCCACATTCTCATAAAGGGCCTTTAGCCTACAATTTATTTTAGAAATGACATTTCTTTTAATTTTAAAATGAAAAAATTTATTATTATACCATTATGCCATTTCCCTTTCGGGGTAGGCGTGACTTGCTCGGTTGGAAAAACTAGTGAATACGAATATAGGTATAAAGTATGTCGGTATATGGGTATAAGGTATATAGGTATATAGGTGTTAGGTATAGATGTTTTAGATTGATCTGGAATTCTCGTGTTATTTATTTAACCCAATATAATTCACAAATAAGTAAAGTGTTGAACAAATGTAAGAGTCAACTATAATAAATTGAATTATAATTATATTGACAATTTTTCCAGATGGTAACGATGTTAGAATTTACATACAAATAAATGATGCGAAATCAATCACTGCTTTAACAGAGAAGAAAATGAAAAGGAGCTACAGAAATCATCTGTTCACAAAAAAAATGAAAGAATAATTGGAAAATAAAAAAAATGAAAGAAAAGATTGAATTAGTAGAATGTATTCTCAAAGAAAAATCACAGCATCTTCGATAAAAACGAAGAAAATTAAATGTTGAATCATCTGTATAGTCTTTTCGTAGATTAAAATATGCATTTCTTTCGAAAGTAAAATTTCTTTATGAGAAGGAAAATTTTGTTGCGAGATACATAGGTTTGAATGATTTAAACCTCATGCAAAAAATTAAACATTTGTATGTATAGAATCTGTTTGATTCTTAATTTGATAATTGAGACACTTTCATGTTTCCTGATATCAGCAAAAAAGAACGTACTCTGTCACAATGGACAAGATAAGGAGTTTTATTGACATTTCATGTTTTTCTCCTAGACTGTTTTGTTTTTGCAAGTAATAAATTATCACACATTGGAAAATTTTGAAATTATTTGCTGTTTCAAGATTTCCAAAGAAAAATGAAAAAAAAATTCAAATGAGGAAAATGGCGACCGTTTTTCTGAAAATCAAACTTTTTTTTCAACAAATATGTGGGATGCGGTAAAAAGTGCAGAAGCAAAACTATTCCTTCCTAAGAGTTGTGAAAAAGTTATTTTTTCTTTATTTTGTATTGTACATTTTTTAGTAATGATGCATAATTTTGAAAATATATATATGGGACGTTCCATGTCAATCGGATCAGTGCTATGCCCAAAATTTGGGGTAGATAAAAAAATCCACCAATGGCTCATTTCAAAGCTAAGGAGGTCTACTTTCAAATGTTGAGTGCGCCTTTGCAACATCCAATATGACGGCTCCAATATGGCGCCTGAGAGCTCTCAATTTCTGTGAAAAAATTTTGAAGACGCACCTAAATTAAAATTTAGTCCATATTTAAAGTGCTATGTACGCTTTTAGACGTATTTTGTCCTTCTAAACACGAATCCGGTGTTAGAATTTAGCTATAACATTACATTTTCTTCCTAACCTCAAAAAAACGAGTAAAAATGTGCGAAAGTGTACGTGATAAACAATTTTTATATGTGAGGGTTATTGAAATCGTTGATCATGAATCTGAAGACAAGTCTGCAAAATTTAAGATGGTGAATCCAACATGGTGGACATTTTCGAAAATCAAGCTAATAATGCCAAAGGACCCACGCACATCTATGGGACCAAATGTCACTTTTCATGTACGCAAGAGGAGGTCCACGGACCCTTTAGGACATAGCATGAAATGATATGTCACATGGCATGACATGTCACATGAATTGACATGACACATGACACACGACATGAAACATGACCACATATCCTGATCAAATAAAGTCCTGAGACTCTGGGTCCAAAAAACGCCAGGTTTCGAGATGGGAAGGAATAACTATCACTTTTCATGGACGCGAGAGGAGTTCCACGGACCCTCGAGAAGATGGCATGAAATAAAATGTCATACGACATGGAATAGCATGACACATCACATGACATGAAACATGACACATGACATGTAATGACATGACATGGCACATGAGATGACATGACATGACGCATGACATGACACGAGATATAAAAAATGACACATAACATTACTCGACACATGACATGATATGACAAATTACATGACAGATGACGTTCCACATGACATGACACACGACTTGACATGACGCATGACACGAAATGACACATGACATTACATGCAATAGCATGACATGACATATGACATGACACATGACATGATACATAGCATGACACATGACAAATGAGATCACATGGCATGACATGACACATGACATGATACATGTGCTGTGTGTCATGCCAAGCCATTTCATGTAACGTCGTGTGTTATTTCGTGTCATGTCATATGTCATGTCACACATGACAGGATATGTAACATGATGTGGCACATAACAGGACAATGACATGATACAAGACATACGCCATGACATGACAAATGTGTTATGCGTCATGCGATACTATTTTATGTAACGTCATGTGTCATTTCGTGTCTTGTCATGTGTCACGTCACACATGACATGATATGTAACTTGACATGGCACATAACCCAACATGACATGGCATGACACCTGACACAAGACACATGGTACAAGACATGACACATGACATAATATGTCTTATGACACGTGATATGACATGACATGCCGTGTGTCATCTTATGTGCCATGTCGTGTGTTATCTCTTGTGCCATGTCATGCCATGTGTCATGTCATGTCATATGTCATTTCATGTGTCATGCCAAGTCATGTGGCATGTCATGTCATGTCATGTGTCATGTCACGTGTCATGTCATGCCATGTCATGTGACATATCATTTCATGCTATGTCATAAAGGGTCCGTAGACCTCCTCTCGCCTCCATGAAAAGTGTTTCAAGTGGTATGTCATGTCGTATGTCATGTCGTGTGCCATGTCATGTTTCATGTCGTTTTTCATGTCGCGTTTCATGTCGTGCGTCATGCGTCATGTCATGTGTCATTCTATGTGTCGCGTCATGAGTCGTGTCATTTTATGTGCCATGTCATGTATCATATCGTGTGTCGTGTTGTGTGTCGTGTTGTGTGTCGTGTCGTGCGTCATGCCGTGTTTCTTGTCGTGTTTTATGTCGTGTTTCATGCCATGTTTCATGTCGTATTTCATGTCATGTTTCATGTCGTGTGTCATGTGTGTCAAATCGCGTGCCATGTCGTGTGTCATCTTATGTGTCATATCGTGTGTAGATAGATAAACGTTTATTTTTCAGCCTGCTGGCCTTAAAAAATTGACTTGCTTACACATCCATTTTTTACAGAATTTCCTTAAAACTAACCCTTAAGATTCCTTATCTCTAAGCCGCACGCTCGTATCGCCTTGCCTTCCTCGCTTCGCCTCGCCTCGCTCGCATGTCCCTACTTTTTCGCATTGCCTCGCTTGCCAACCTCTGTTTTCGCAGCTAATACCTATTACTTATCTACTATTTACAATATTTACATCTTACTTATATCTACTTTCTCTCCTATTTACAATCTTTCCTTCTCCACTCCTCTTCCTCCTTCCTTCTCTTCATCTCCATCTTACCCACCACTACCTTCACTCATGCTACTGCCTTTTTTTCCCCCTTTTCATGCAACAATGCCTCCATGCTTATCTCACTTCTTTCCACCTCCCCGCACTCCTCCAGCCAGTGCTCCACTCTTGCATCCCCCTTTCCGCACAGTTCACACATCCTCTTCTCTCGGTAGAGCCAAAACCTATTGAAACCCTCCATACAACCACACCTCATCCTCGCTATGAGTTCCTGACTTCCTTTCTCTCCTTTCACACACAAATATTGCGCTCTTGCCCTTGGCATAATCCACACATAGTTCCCGTTAAATCTTGACTCTCTTATTCTCTCTTCCCCTTCTGTCTTCTCTCTCTCCATGCTGTTTTGCTTAACCAATTCATAAACCTTCCTTCCTTCCTCGTGCATCCTTCTCACTTCATCCATCTGCAATCCATTCATTCTAAAATACCGTTCCCTCTCCGCCTCCATCTCCCCACCCCCTCCCCTGTTCTCCTTCTCCCACCAACACTCCCTAACCAGCCTACTTCCCCCCTCTTCCAAAAATTTCTCCTCATATTTACACGCCCGGCTCCCTGCTAGAATTCCTGCACTCGTTCTCCCCGTCCATGTCGTGTTTTATGTCATGTCATGTCATGCCATGTGTCATGTCATGTCATGTGTCATGCGATGTCATGTGTCATGTCATGTCATGTGTCATGGAATGTCATGTGACATATCATTTCATGCTATGTCCTAAAGGGTCCGTGGACCTCCTCTTGCGTACATGAAAAGTGACATTTGGTCCCTCTTATCTCGAAACCTGGCGTTTTTTGGACCCAGAGTCTAAGGACTTTATTTGATCAGGATATCGTGAACCACATTGTACCAAAGTTTCAGCCAATTTGGCCGGGACCACATTTTCCATAGTTTTGTGCGGGGTCTTTTGGCATTATTAGGGTGATTTTCGAAAATGTCCACCATGTTGGATCCACCATCTTAAATTTTGCATACTCGTCTTCAGATTCATGATCAATGATTCCAATAACCCTCACATATCAAATTTGGCATGAATCGACTAAATTTAAAAAAAAATTATTTTATAAAAAATATTGATTTTTTAGGTTAGAAACATCCGAGGCGCTTTAGCTTGATTGCGGTGGTCGGTTCGAATTTAGCGGATCGATCTGTTCATAGAAGAAGAGAAGGAATTGAAAAATACAGGTACGTACACTTTCGCACATTTTTACTCCTTTTTTTGAGGTTAGGAAGAAAATGTGATGTTGTAGCTAAATTGTAACACCGGATTCGTGTTAAGAGGGACAAAATACGTCTAAAAGCTTATATAGCACTTCAAATATGGACTAAATTTTAATTTAGGTGCGTCTTTAAAATTTTTTCACAGAAATTGAGAGCTCTCAGGCGCCATATTGGAGCCGCCATATTGGAGCCGCCATATTGGATGTTGCAAAGGTGCACTCAACGTTTGAAAGTGGACATCCTTAGCTTTGAAATGAGCCATTGGTGGATTTTTTTAACCACCCAAATTTTGGGCATAGCACTGATCCGGTTGACAGGGAACGTCCCTATATATTGTATTTTCTCCACATCTGTGCACATACCTTTTGAAATTGAATGTCAAAGCATCGAGAATTATGATTTGGTGATTGTGAATTCTCTTTTGTTAAAGCTCCTTCGGCTTTAACGAACACATTCATATCACGTGCCTCGTGAACTTTTCTACATTATATTCAACACTATTATGTCTTTTCATTTTTTTCGTCTCTTGTCTATTCAATTCTTTTTGTTTTATTTTTATTCTCATTTTTTATGATTAAAACAAAAACTAAGCGTCCTATAAAAAATGTTTGATGACTTTGTAGCTCTTTCTTGGATAAACTCGCTTGTCCAAAAATTTAATATTTCAATTTTTAATTTGATTTTTCACGAATGGAACGAAAATTAGGCGTTTCATTACAAAATGATTTTAAAAAATGTATAGATTTTTCAAGCCCTTTCTTCATTAACCAGAATCTTTGAAAAAAATTTCTAAAATTCTTTAAATTTGTTTTCAAATTTTGAAAATGAGGAAATGGTTAAATAATATAACAAATTATAATTATTAAAATACTTTAATTTGATGAACATATTGTGTATTCCATTTCTTACTGTATCATTTATTTATTAATAACATGATTCTCTAGTTATTCAGATTCGGGAATTTTTTCATTTGGAAATGTTGCAGAATTTTCTTAATTTTAGAAAAAATTGTAGTTAGTTGAAAAAACTATTGAAATTTTTTTAAGTTTTGAAGAGATTGAAAATATTTTTGAATTTCTTTTAAACTGCTGAAAGTCCTAAAATAATATATTTTTAACAGACTTGAATTTTTCCTAAGATATTTCAAAATCCTGTCACATAAGAAAACGTTGCTTAAAATTGTCTAGATTCTTTTTCGACATATGTGAAGTTTTTTAAAATCTCAACAAACTGATAAGACTTATTTTCGTTTTCTGAGATCTCAAAATTTGATTCTAGCTTGAATTTAAGTGTTTAAAAACTTTAAGAAAAAAAATTGTCATTCAAAATTTTTACTTTGTTGTAAGAATTATTTTTCGCCTTGAATAAATTTCATTAAAGACTTATTATATTTCTTATTATTTTTAACCAAAAAATAAATTTTTTAACCAGAAATATTAATTTTGAATAAAACAAACAAACAAATAGATTTTCCTTCGAATGAATGAGCTTTCATCTAAAATGATTATTCATAAACAAAATTAATTTTTAGCATAATATCAATAATGAATCTTCAACTATTTATTTTTGTAATAATAATTTTGGTTTGCGGTATAGGCCTGGACAAAAATCATTTAGAATAGTTACATTTTCAGTAAAAAAGATGAATTTTCAACCTAATAGTTGAATTTTTTACTAAAAAAAAATAATAAATCTTACATCAGAAGAAGAATAATTATCTTTTCAGTTGGAAAAGCTCATTTTCAGTAAAAATAAATAATTTTTCAAAAAATACTTAAAATTTCAACCAAAGAGATGTCTTTTCAGCCAAATAGTTGAATCATCAATGAAAACTAACTAAAAATCTTAGCCAAAATGTTGAATGGAAGAATCAATTTTTAAAAATTTTAATTTATGTAGACAACTTTAAGCAATTTTAAGACAGAAACATTAATTCATACATAAAAATTTGTTCTAAAATCTTTTTAAATATTCTTTCAAAAATTTGTTTGAAAAAATCATTTGAAAATGTTCCAGGAATCTAATGCAAATTTTGTTATCATAGAACTCGAATTTTTTCTACAATTTTTGGAAAATACGGTAAAATTGAAAAACTTGCTTCAACATCTTCCAGGTTCTATTTTGAAAATTTTGTAAATTAAAAAAAATATTCTTTTTAATTAATCAAAAGAAAAATTATTTTCAGTTTTCCTAGGAATTTTGGTAAACATTTTTTATTCTCTTGAAAGCTTTCAAAATTCTTATAGAAAACTTCTAAATTTTGTGTTCAGATTCTTTAAAAATCTCTGTGTTGTTTTAAATGTTTTGAAACCTTTTCAAGTTTCAAATTATTCTGGAATCTTTTCAAAGCTTCTGAATATAGAATTAATAAGATTTATTGAGAGATTTATTGTTTTTCTCTGAAACTGTTTCGTGTTTGCAAGTGATAAATTGTCACACATTGTAAGATCTTGAAATTATTTGGTTTTCCGCCGAACCTGAGAAATGTGCTCGTCATGCACATACTCTAAAAAGCAACTGTAATGAGGACTGTGATCATTCTCCAGATACCAGTTTTTTGCCCAACTTAGTTTTTTTTTTTTTTTTTTTTTTTGAGGAAAAATCTTGATTCGAAACCTATCATCTTGCTCTTCCGTTTGCAAGATGAGGGGAAAAGTGACGTGCGCTTTCTTACTGAGTAAGTAATTATCTATAAGAAGAAAATACATACTTGCTCTGCTGAAATTTTATTGAAGAAATGAGTCCGGGCGTCAAAAAAGAGCCTATGAACTGAAATTTCGTTTTCTAGAAAAAAAAAAGAAATTAATCTCAATTTGAATTAATAATCAAATAAATTCTGTCAACTGAGGTCGCATACCTTTGCACTTAACTGACAAAAACATTTCATACAGAGGAAAAGGGATCTAACTAATTTTCTTGTTGAAATTTCTTTTCCATGACGCACATTTTGTTTGAGTTTTTGGAAAAGTAAACATGATTTTCTGATTATCCTGTTTCCGAATAGTGTATTGATTCTGCATCATTCTCTAAAAGTAAGTACACTCGAACTCCAAAGATACGAGAATTTCGGGAATCGGGAACTCCAAAGATACGAGCGTCAAAGGGGCTCCCACTCCTGCAACGTTTAGATTTCGGGGGTAATGCGTGAGAACGCACACAGGCCTACTACGCGCATGCGCGCATATGCAATTCGCAGTGAGCAAACGTCGAATTCAAAGCAGCGCGCACTTGCGTGCGCCTCACTCTCGAAATTGGTGGGGTAAAGGGGAAAAATTCCGATCGCATCTTTGGAGTCGGGACGCTTGTATCTGTGGAGCGCTCGTATCTCTGGAGCTCGTATCTTTGGAGTTCGAGTGTACAGAAAAATCTGAGTTCACGCCAAACCTCTCAACTTTATAATTACCCGTCTGCACTTGGACATAGCCTGACTCGCACTGCCGTACCTGCGGAGTATACCCCCACCATTGCGCGCAACGCGTCACCCCTCACTTGCTCCTACCAAGCATATCTCGCGTCGAATTAGAGATTAGGAAGGGCATACCCAAGACATTGTCCAAAATCCAAAATCAACTTCATATGGGCGCATTATTTTTGTCTTGATTTGTTAAAATGTGTGCAACCAACTGAAAACTACCCCCTGTGAGGCAAAGGACATAGCCGGGCGAGCGCGGAAATATTTCGCAAACCAGCCCCGACATTGTGCAAGATAAAATTTATATTGGCGCATTATATTCGTCCTACTTTTTTCAAATTTGGACAATCAACTCTAACCTTTGAAAACTACCCCCTGTGAGGCAAATATCATGGCGGGGACAACGAATTATTTCGCCAGCCTTGACAATGTCCAAAATCAACTTGATATGGGCCTCCTCTTTTCACCTTAATTTATTTTTGTGCAACAACCTTCAAACCTCAAAAACTAACCTCTTTGAGGCAAATTTCTCTAAGGCCAGCAAATGTTTCAAATGAAAATAATTAGTTATATAAACTTCAGAAAGCTGTAGGTTAAGTTCAGAAGCCTACTTTTTGGACGCTTTCGTTCAAACAAGTAAGGGTGGATTCTAAGGGTTTTTGAACATCATTGTTGGATTTAAAACTTATCCTGGAGTTTCGTGAAAATGACCTAAGTGATAATTTTCACTTGAAAAATTTTCTGGCTTTTTTACTTGAAGACATTTGGAATGTTTTTGTTTAAAGAACTAGAGGTAGTTTTTCGGTTTTTAACATTCTCATCATAATGAGAAGGTATTGGTTTTATGTGAAAAATGACTTTCGCGAATTCTGTCAAATGTCAATATTAAATGTCAATATTGAGCCGTCCTAGGAATTTTGTGATACCCGGTATGAAATTCAATTGAAAATGGAAAATCGAATGAATAAATGTGTTTACAATTTTTATTCTTACAGCCAGCGCAGTCATATTCTCGGCCAGTTCGATGAACCCAAGCCCAAGTCATGTGAGTTTTACTTTTTACTTTGCTTAAAACAATTTTTTTTAGGTTCTATGTTATATATTATTATTATATTATTATTGATATACTACAAGCAGTGTATACAAAATTATTTTTGTAGGATTTGAAAAACGGATTTTTAAAAATAATTAGATAGTTCAGTAAACAGCAAAATATTGCAAAAATCGTAACTATTATTTTATGAAACTAACTTGTTACGTTATTTAATTATCCCGTATCTACTAGAACAGAATTGCTTTCTGAATGTTTCGAAGCAGTATTAATAAAGAAAGAAAATTCAATCATAAATAACCTATTAAAATTGGGAGATAATTCTGTTTTTAACATTTTCCTACCTCACCGGTAGCGACAACCAAAAAATTACTGGTACTGACAATAATATTTCTAGAAAAATTAAAAATGATTTCGGTTTTATTAAAAAAGGTTTACTTTAAGTTTTCACTTGTTGAAGATTTCACAATATGTTGAAAAAAAATTTTGAAAATGATAGGATAATTTTCTTAATTTTTCAGAATTTTAAAAAATGTTAGGAAAAACAAATTGTTTCAGCAGATATTCAGAAGTTTTGAAAAGATTATAAAATGATTGTAATCTTGACTATTTTGAAAGCTTTTAAGAGCATAAAAAAATTTCTTAAGTTTGTCAGCAAAATTTCAAATGATTCCTTCTTCTCAGAAATTAATTCCCAGAGAATTTTTGAAAATATTTTTAAACCTTCAAAAGATTTCAAAAGTTGTCAAAAAAAGAATCTGGAAGATTTTGAGGTAATTTTTTTAATTCTTCGAAATGAAAAAAAAAATCATTTTTAAGTTTATTTAAAAGGTGTACAAGTGTTAAAGAGACTGAAGATTTCTGGAAAAATTTGAAATAATATTTTTATTTAAGAATTAATTTTTGACGAAAATTTCAACTGATTTCAAAAGATTTCTACAAATGACAAAAATCTGGAAAATTTTAAGACCATTTTTTTAATTTTTTAAGATTTTCCAAGTGTTTAGAAAAATTCAAGTCAGTCAAAAATTTAAATAGGAATTTTCGAAGATCCGAAGAGATTAAAAACATTTCAAAACTTGGAAAGGTTTCTAAAAATTTATGAGATATTTTTAAATTCCTTCCAAACTTCTAAAATTCCTAAATAACTTTTGCACGGTCCCGAGTTTTTCCTAATATTTTGTAAAATCCTGAAATTAAAAAAATATTCCTTTCAGATTTTCTAGTTTGTTTTTCAATATATCTGAAATCTTCAAAAATCATCTCGAATTTTCTCAAGAATCTTAGGGAAATTATATTTATATAACTTAAAAAACAAACCTTCCACACTTCTTAAATGAAAAAATTTTATTATAGTGCATTTATACTGCAAAATAACATTTTTTTTAATTTCTATAAATTGGACAGTTCAAAAATTCAGATTCAGTTGAAAAAATATGAATCCAGGTTCTCATTTTCTGAGCTATAAATTAAAGGATATGTCAATAAATTTGTAAATTTTCTAATTCATATCACTTTAAGCAATTTTAAGCTAAAAACATTAGAGAGTAGAACCATTAAAACTTGTTTCGTCTGAACGGTTCTTAAATTCAAGTTTAAATTAAAAATTGAATCATTCTTTGTGTAGTTTGGAATAAATATTAATAATTGGTTGAATTTCTGTTCAATCGTCATTCATAAATAACAATTTATTTTTGCTTCGAAATATTTTTAAATATTGCCTTTACATTCTTTTTCCGAATAAGAAATAATTTTTCGAGGAATATCAAGAATAAATTTCTTTCGTCACAAAACCTTTAAAAAACCTTGAAAGGCTTCCACATCTTATTTCAAAATCCTTTTAAAAATTTGAACATTATGTTTCAAAATCTTGAAAATTCTACATTTTCTCCTACATTTTTTGAAATCTTTTCAAAACAACCTGTAAGTTTTACTCCACTCAAAACAGTTATATAAAATTCATATAATTATTATTTATAATACAAAATGCCTTTATTTGAATTATATTGAGAATACTAACAATTTTTCTGTTTTCTTAAACAGGGCCAACCTGCACGACGACAGGTGAGTTTCACTTTATTCAGAACAGTTATTCTAAATGCCTATATGTTATATATCTACTAAATAAAATGATATTTCTTGTAGCGAAGTCCCTTTAATTGTGCCTGGGACTGTCACGACCGACATGTAAGTATACAAAATTTTAAAAAGTCTTTTTTATATCGAAACAGATTAGTTGTCCCAAAATCGTAAAATGAGACAATATATTTTTTAGGCGGCAAGTCCCGGGGACATTTGTATATCTTCTGGTTTTTATAATGCGAATGTGTGCCAGGAGCATTTCGACTGCTTTAGAGGATGTGGAATAAGTAATACACCGAAATATTTTCTTATTTCCTGAAAATTATTTGTTTGATTAACTTGAAATACTGCCTTTACAAATAATTTTATTCTGGACAATTGAATTTTGAAATATTTCAATCTCGGACGCTTTTAAAACGAAATTGCTTTCCTTCTTTCTAAAATATCCAATGCGAAATAATTCAATTTTTATTTGTTTACGTATTAAATATAACATATACAATTTTTGAAGGGGGATTAGGTTTTCAAGAAGAAATAATTATTCACACTATAGTTAACAATAATTATTATTTTAGATGTCGTAAAAATACATGACGGACCTTGTCAGTATGATCATCGAATTTATCATGACCAATATTCAATCCGACCACCAGAACATTTGGTACAGTTATTTTCAAATTTATATATTATTTTTATATAATACAAGATGTCTTCATCCTTCATATATTAAGGATATTAAATTTTTTTTTGCTCCAACTGGTAACAATAATATTATTGCAAGAAAAAAAAATGGAAAAGTATCTTGCTTATTGTAGAATTATTACTCGCCCACTAAAAGTACTGGTCTTAACTTTGTTAGGGAATTCCCATATAATATTAAAAAATTTCAATTACATGGAATTTATGTGCATTTTTAAAATCATCAAACAATAAAGACTTTGACAAATAGTACTTCTGCTACTGAAAACTATAATTATTGTAGGAAGATCACCATATCCTATGTGGCCGGAACTGCTTAGTAAGTAGAACAAAATTTACGCGGTCTTTCTCTTATCGGAAAACGGTTCGTTTTCCGTAAAATAGTAAACTGAAATATATATATATATATACGTTTTCAGCAATTCGGATCGAGAGACTCGACAATGCTTTGCGTATTTGATGGTTATGTCAGATGGACTATGCCTATAGAGCGGCACACCTGCTTCCGTCATTGTGAAATAGGTTAGTTGTGTATCAAGACATTTTCTTATCTTCGGAAAATAATTTTTTTGAATATCATAAAATACTGTTATTGCAAGTGCTGCACATTTAAACATTTGAAGTTTGATATATAATAATCTCGAATGCTTCAAACATGATAAAGTTTTACTTTAAAACATTCAGTGCATAAGAATAAACATTATTAATAATTCTTTAAGGTCCCGTGATACTACATGGAGGAGTATGTCATGAAACGAGTCATCTCACGCTACACGATTTATGAAATCGTTTGTGAAAAATAACATGCATTCCATGTAAACCATGTAATAAAATACTTCAGTGTAATAATTGCAAATGCTCAATTATTTCTAATACTTGCATTTTAGATTATAATTACAGCGAAAACCTTTGAGATATTGATAAATTCATTAAAATACGATAATAAGACCTTTAAAATCGCTTAGAATGACAGAAATCCAGGAAATTTGTTTGATATCTTTGGCATTCTCTGGAAAAACCTCAAAAAACACAGTCTCGAGTAATTCTAATTTTTTTTAACGTCCGTCGGAGCTGTGAACCGTAATCTTAAATGAATCAAAAACACATTCTTAGTTTCACGCATTATAGAGCACTTTTATATCATGAAATTCACAGAATCCAGTAGGATTGTGTATAAAAATACATCACTTTATCACAAAACTCTCGCTTCATTCAAATGTGATAGATTGAAAAATATAAAATCATGATAAATGTTAAATGGTAAATGACCCATACTGTGTGCTCTTAACCTCATTACTATTCAAGAAACAGTAAATAAAAACCGGGAAATATGCAAATTCTAAAGGGATTAAAAATGTTCTATTCTATGGTCGGTTTGGTTATTCAGAAGTATTTAGAAAAATACTGTCGCCACTCGGTACAGAAAGAGATTTAGTTTGAGAAATTACTTCTCCTGCTATAGAGATTCAACACGCGAGACCAAAAACAGTATTGGAAAGGATTCAGTAATTGCCACGTCACCATTAAACAGGAAATTTTCCAATATTTTTCAATGCAAGCCTTCTTACCAGGTTACCCGGCCCACAATGCGAGCCTAAGGTTAAATTGACATCAAAGTATTTCACACAAATGTATCAAATTATATCCAAATGTCTTTCTTACTAGCGAAAATAACCTCCATAGAATCCTCTCCTATTTCAGATGTACTAAATGCCAAAAGACTCCATAAGTACATTACATCAAAAAACTGCAAGACCACGCGTCACCGCCTTGGTCATAGCTTTATTTCACACAAAACCTTAATTTCTTCAAAAAATCGATTTCGGAAGAACATTTCAAAAACTTAAAGAAAAAAAAAACACTTCGAAAATTTTCCGTGAGCAGTTTGGGGTTATGTCCTCCACTATGCAACTAAAAAAGGATCTTCATTCTAAATTCAAGGCATAGATGTAAACTTTTCAAATCTTTCAAAACCGCAGCACGTAATTCTTTGAAACACTCAAATTTTCAAGCCATCTTTCACTCTTTTCTAATTCATTTGGCTGCTACCAGTCCGAAACGTTGACTAATAAACTTGGCCTAAGAAGATTTAATAAATCGTTAACTGCAATTTCCATGCAATGGCGAGAATTGCCCTGCAAATTTTCCGGGTTCTTTAAAAATAGTTTTATTTGACTGAAATGTAAATGTTTTTGGAGAGTCTAAACGTCTTTTCCCGGAAGAGTTCGAACACTTCAGTGCACTGGCAAGCGATCGAGAATTTGATAAACAAATGATAAATTGTATTTAAACAACCAAAAAATAAGAAGATTAGTAGACAAATCAATATATTATTGACAGAAAGAAGTATATCAATTAATACATAGTTGCATAAATATAATAATGAAAAAATAGAAGAAAATGTGCTGTTTTCAATATTGAAATACCTATGGTTTCAATGAAAAATGAATAATGTATCTACAAAATGAAACATTTTATTGTTTCGTTATGAAAATCAGCAGGTTCTACAAAAACAAGATACAAAAAAATGTTGAAAAGATGGTTTGCACATTCAAAAAAGTTCTACAAAAAGTTCTCTTACGCATTCATGATATCTTGTACCATTTCGGAGAAAAATTAAAAAAATAAATTTTCATAAACAAACGAATTCTCTTGACCTTGAAAATGGTTTAGTCCACCTAAGACTCATGAAATATCTTATTTATATGAACAAAAATTTGTAAAAAATATTTCTAAAAATATAAAAGTTTTGGTTTGCCCCCTTTCACAGAAATAACCCATCTGTTTCTAGTCCTTCAACTTGTTTTTCACATTTTATATATACATGAACCATTTAAATTCGAAAACACTTTCATTCATTTTCCCTATCATTCTGTGCTAGTTTCATGCATCTTAAATTCCAGAAGTTTCCAAATATTTGATTCGATTTTTAATGTTAGTAGTCGAATTAATAGTCTAAGTTATTGTGAGTAATGTGTTATGGTGAGCAATGGGTAAAACTCGAAGAATAAATTTGAATGTAAAATGACAAGTCTGTCCTGATTTTGAAACTGTGCACAAAAAATCAATCTCAAATATATGAAATTTTTAAACAAAAAAGATTGTATTTAAACCAAAAACAGTATCATGTTCAACCAAGTAATTGAATTTTCCAGAAGACAGTTGAAATTGTCAACTGAAAAAGATACATTTTTAAACAAAAATAAAAAAGTTACATTTTTAGTAAAAAATTGATTTTTAACAACAAAAAATTCAACAAAATTGTCCAATTTTCAACCAAAAAGCTTTTTTAACAGAATACCTCATTTTTCTGCAAAATATTTGAATCTAAAAAAAAGTTGAATTTCCTATCTACAATCTTAAATTTTCTATAAGAAGATAAATTTTCAAAAGTTTGCAAGTTTGAGCAAGTTTGAGCGCGCCTGACGCCTGACGCTTTAAGCTCGGTTCCTCTGGGTTTTCGTAGTTCGTGTGCTCGCTATTGCGCGCTTCGCGGGCTAATACTCTCCTAGTTAGCTTCATCGTTATGACCTGCTTTTGGTTTAATTATGTTTTTTACATGGAAAGAGGAACTAATTTACTTAAGGTTCTATCGACCTTAAGGAACACATTCTCATCAAGACACTCGCGCTTCGCGCCCGATATTTAGTTTTAAAATGATGTAAACCTTGCGCTCCACGCTCGTTTCTGTTCATCGTTCAATGGAAACTCAAAAGTTTGAACGCGCTCACGATGCGCGATTTGGTTTTCGCGCTTCGCAACGACAATATGTTATGTTCTATGTTTTTCAGATAAAAATGACTAAATTTGTATTTGATCTAAAATGAAGAAGGAAATTCCTTCACTTCAGCGTACCTTTTCCGTATCTTTCTAATTAATCATACAATCAGGAAGATTTCTTCCAACTATCTGAAAAGGGGCGACGAAAAGTATCTAAGTTGTTTTTGGAACATATGTATGATAAATTTTTAAAT
>CAKNXH010063112.1:143309-178461 GCA_932178445.1 Andricus quercusramuli
CAAAAAAAATTATTTTTCATTCTTAATGTTGTTTCTTAGGAATAAAACAAAAACTACGTGTGCTATCGAAAAGTGATTTTTAACGTAGATCTTTTTGGGGTGCATAATTTTTATTTTCTCATCTTGCATGATTAGACCGCAAAATGGAATTTTTCAGTTTTTATTTTTTTTACTGAGCAAACAAAATTTGAATTTTCGATTTTTTTTATTATTTCAAAATTTATGATAATTGATATCTGGTGACAATTTTGAATTAAGTTTCTTAATCTATGAGAAAAATAATTTTGTATATTTATTTTAAATTTTCAAAATTTTGAGAAGTATTCAACTTTTTCAATTTAAATAGAATCGAAAAATGCCATTGGGGTAATTTGTGAGCCCTTTTCTCATTAACCAGGATCTTTGACCAAAATTTCTGAAATTCTCAAGTTTTTGTTTTCAAATTTTGAACATGAGGAAATTGTTAAATAATATAATAAATAATAATTAATAAAATACTTTAATTTGATGAGTATATTGTGTATTTCATTCATTATTTTATTATTTATTTATGAATTGAATAATTTTCTAGTTATTTAGATTCAGGAATTTTTTCATTTGGAAATTTTCCGGTGTCGTAATTTCAAAAGAAATTCTATAATTTTGCAAATTTTATTTTTTGAAACATTTTTTTTGAGGGAATTATACAGTGTCAAGAATTTCATTTTTTGGGATTTTTCAGTCATCTCACATTTTAAGCAAATTTTTTTAATGTCGCAGAATTTGTTTAAATTTAGAAAAAAATTTTAGTCAGTTGAAAAAATTATTCAAATTCTTCAAAGTTTTGACGAGATTCAAAATATTTTTAAAATTACTCCAAACTTCTAAGAGTCCTAAAATAATATCTTTTCAACAGATTCGAATTTTTCCTAAGATTTTCTAAAATCCTGTAACATAAGAAAATGTTGTTTAAAATTTTCTAGATTCTTTTCTGACATATATGAGTCTTTAAAAATCTCAACCAACTGATAAGACTCATTTCCGTGTTCTGAGATCTCAGAATCTGATTAAAACTCGAATTTAAGTGTTACAAAACTTTTAGCAAAAAAATATTTACTCAACAATTTTACCTTGTTTTAAGAATTGTTTTTCGCCTTGAATAAATTTCATTAAAAACTTATTATATATTTTTTTTATTTTCAATTAAAAAATAAAATTCTTAACCGGAAATATTAATTTCCAATAAAACAAACACACAAATTTTCAACAAAATGCTTGAATTTTCAACAAAATAGTTCAATTTTCAAATAAAAAAAAAATTCTTACCCAAAAATGGAATAGTTAAATTTTGAATTGAAGAAAATTAATTTTCTACCCAAAAATATTTTTGAAAAGATGAATTTTCAACCAAATATTTGAACTTTTTACTAAAAAAAAAAAATAAATAAATTTTTCATTAAAAGAATAATAATTAACCTAAAAAGACGAATTCCTAACTAAAAAGGATTTTAAGTTTTTTTAACCCATAAATGTTATTTTTCCACAAAATAGTTCATTTTCAACAAAACAATTAAATTTTCAAAAAAGAGATTCTCGGGATGGCTGAAAAACTTTATTATCAAAATTACTGAACATTTCCCTAATTTTTCCAGAATTGATTCTTCATTTTCCCTGACCATTTTATTCAAAGGCCATCATTTTAATCTTGTAACATTTTTACATTAAATCTTTTACAAACAAATAAAAAAATTTGAGTTTCAAATTTTTAAATTCAAAAAAAAAATTCAAAAAAAGGATATCTTTTTACCATAGATGATAAATTTTTCATCAGAAATCACAAATTTTCAACAAAAGCAGTTAAACTTTCGACCAAAGATTTTCAACGCATTTTTAACACAATAGTTAAATTTTCAAAATAATAATTGAATTTTCAAAGAAATAGTTGAGTTTTATCTGAATTGTTGAATTTTCAACAAAAAGATGAATTCTCTATAAATAATGTAATAGTTGATATTTCAACCAAAAAAAAAAAACAAAAACAAATTTTCAACAAAATAGCTACATTTTCAACTAAAGAGTTCAATCCTAAAATGTCCCAATTAGCTATTTTTATAAGAAGCACTTTAAAAATTTTCTTCAAAAAATTTCTTTAAAAGCACTCCTGATTTTTGCAAGATATCATTTTTTGTGATAGCCCACTTGCAAAAGAACACATTGATTAATAAATTTAAATATACGCAGGAAAAATGTTTACTTAATTTTACAATAAACATGAAGAAATCCAGTGTATCTAGAACCGAGCCTAATTTGTTTATCAACATTTTTAAATTTGAACTTCGGTATTGTATAATTTCAAATTGGAACAGATGCCAGCCTGACAGTCACTTTCTTCACTGTTGGTCACTTTTTTCTAAATAAATCATATTTGATATCTAATTATGGACATTCTTTCCATTCGCCTTGATTTTTTTTTATTCCACATGAAAAATGTTTAACCTACAAATATTTACAACAAAAAGCTTTTACAGCTAAGAATCTAAGCAGAAATATTTTCTCGATTTCAAACGATTCTTCTATGCTGCCTTTCATGGATGGGGGAGGGGGTGGTGAAGACTATATCTTATGTAAGATATTACTAAGTTATCGAATCACGAAATAATAATAAATATTAAAAAAACAAGTAAGGGTTCATCAGCAAATTAAGGGGCCGTCCCTCACCATATAACGAACCGTAACAAAATATTTCTAGGCGATGGTCAATTCCGCCCTGGCTACCTGCGTACGGTTCTCGCACTACGCGGCTTCCCCTCACACGGCCGAACTGGAGCCGCCGAGCCTGTTCAGCGGGAGTCCTTTGCACCTTATGAGAACCGAAATGGAGAATATAACTTTTTTTTAATTTAGCTGTTACTCGTTTACGCTGTGACAATCAAGACCTACACGCCGTACAAGCTATACGACACATCTCAATAGGAAGTTACGAAGAATTATACTCAGCTTCAGAAACTAACCTCGGAATACAAAGCTCAATTGAATTGTACAAGCAGAATACCCTTCCGCAACGAAAAAGAAAATAACCCTAGAGATAGACGATATTTCGTCACAGTTTAGACCAATGAATCCTACCACACTAACAAAAGCCCTGCAACAAGCACTGGAAGCAGATGCTCGGCAACGAGAAAAAAATAAAGATAGGATACTTAGACAATGCGAAGTGACTGGACAACCTACTAAATTCCAATCCCGCCCGATAACAACTAGACCTTCAGCAAATACCACACGCCAACAGGCGAGAGTACCAAACTCGAATTTGCCACTAAGCGAAATATTAAAGATGTCCTGCCACAAGTGCGGAAAACCTGGTCATTTTGCATCCCAATGTTTTTAAAAACCTCAACATTTTCAACTGGGACAGTTCCAAAAAAGACCACCGGAAGTAAACATTATTCACGAACAACAGGAACCCCAAGAAGAAGAATTATAAGAGGAGGAGATGACAACGGAGGAAATCCAGGCCGACCAAGAAACCTTTAGGTTTAATAAAAAATTCTCAATGGGAGACTTTCACCACGAAAATAAGGAAGCAACTTATCCGCAGTATTTTGGAAAAAACAACTATTCCACATAGTAGAAGAAAACTTTCCATTATTAGAAGATGGAATAATAGGATTGCCATTCTTCCACAAATACCACAGATATGCTATTACAAAACCTGAATTGATAATCGACAAACGGAAATTACCATTGCATTTCGAGGGGGACTACCTACCCGGAAACTCAACAAAAATCTGTAAAATCAAAGTAACTGACGAAGAAAATCAAATAATTTGTGTAGAAGACCAAAAAGGAAATTCCTGATGGGCTATACACGATATACAATAATAAGGTAGAAATACCATATAATAACTATTCCCAGAAACCGATCAAAATATCAGAGGAAATTGAATTCAGCAGAATTAAGTCTTTAAGGTCACGAGACGTAGATTTTGCCCGAAAGGGAGGTGATTAACTGTCAAACTACTTAAAACTATTCGAAAAACTTCAAAATTGCCTGAACCTAAAACATATTGAACCAAAAATTAGAGAACGGATCAAAGAAATAGTGACTCAATACGCAGAAATCTTTACTTTAGATGGAGAACCCCTAACCTGTTCAAATCTAACTGAACATGAAATAATCTTGAACTCAGGAAAAATGATCAACTTTAGATCCCATAAACTACCGGAAAAACACAAGGAATTCGCACTTAAAGAAACAAGTGAATTACTAAAAAAAGGTATAATAAGAGAGCTCTTTGTCACCACGCGCTATTGAAAATCAACTCGAGAGATTGTTGCCAATCCCAAGAACGGACCGGGTCAATCGCAACACTTACCAAGCTCGCGCTGCTGTTGCCATTAACACGAGCGCCTCGTCTGAATTAGCGAGCAGGCAGTATGTTGGCAACGGTGGCTAGTGCTATGAAAAAAAATGTATGTCAACACTAAGATGGAAAAGTTGTGAAGTTTCTGATTTTACGACTAAATTAACAAAATTATTAATTTTTTGAAAGTATGAATTTAGAAGAACTTGAACAATTTAAAGTTACTAAAGGAAGTAAACAAAATTTCAAGTAAAAAATGAAGCTCTTTAAGTGATGAAGATGAGGAATAGGAATGTTAAATAATAATGAAGATGTTCGACGAACTTCGGAATTTAACCTAAAATTTATATCCTGATGAGCAAAACAACCGTTTTCGAAACGTTGGCAGCTGAAATGCAATAAAGGATTTTAACAACTAATCTACTTTCTTGGGTCTGAAGTAAATCAGTTTACCAACTATATATATTATTTTTATAAATTTAGGCAAACAACATCGCTGTAACACCATGATCAATCTAACTAATGTTTTTCCAATTATTACAATATCATCAATGTAAACGAATCATTCTTTCCCAATTAGTTTTCTGAACGCATTGTCCATCATACGTTGGAAGGTACACTGAGAAACTCTGACACGAGCAGTTAGTGTTGAAATCATTTTTTTTTTCATAGCACTAGCCACAGTTGCCAACATACTGCCCGCTCGCGAATTCACACGAGCCGCTCGTGTTAATGGCAACAGTAGCGCGAGCTTGGTAAGTGTTGCGATTGACCTGGTCCGTTCTTGGGGTTGGCAACAATCTCTCGTGTTGATTTTCAATAGCGCGTGGTGACAAATACCTCTAAAGTTTAGTGACAACCGCCCTGGAATCTCGGCTCATTCGCCACAACATCTTTCATTTCGTTTCAAACTTCACTATGCTGATCGAGAAGAACTAACCTGCATGCACGTCATGATTGATTATCCGTGCAATTTAATCTTAAATCAATAAACGTATGGCTAAGATCGGTTAGCAAGTGATTTACTGTTTTCGTTCCAATATATTCATTATGGTTTCAATTTAAAAATCCGATGATCAAAAAAACATGTGTAGGTATAATTTTAGAAATTCTAATAATTAATTTTGAAAGTTTAAAAATGAATGAAATTATTTACAGTTCTACTCCTAAAATTTTATTCCGAACCTTCAAATCTTACCCGTTTCTTGAGAAACTTCTAATTTTAATTTTTTTTTTTATTTTACTTTCACAGCTTTCTATTGCAAGTATTACTTCTCAGATTCTCTATGTTAATTTTTGTTCTTGATAGATCTAATGAAATTGAATCAAATTTTATCAGATATGATTGATGAAATCATTTCCAAGATTAATTTTTCTAATGAATTTGTTTATTTCATTAATTAAATTCTGATGAAAATTCTGTTCAAAAATATTTTCCTCACATTGTGTCTATTTCATCAATTAACATAATTCTGATGAAAATTCCAGTCTGAAAGTTCTGTTCAAAAATATTTTCTTCAAATTTATTGCGAAAATTAAAATTATATGAGACCTCAAAAAAAAAGTAAATTTATTACATATTTTCCTATTATGTAATATCACTGAACTTACTGACTTCTTCATCATTTTTCGAACTATTTTTTCACCATGTATGAATAGTTTAACAACTTTAAAAATTTGGTAATGGGGCGAATGAGTGAAGCAACGTGTGCCGTTGTCACTAAACGTTAGAGTTATTTGACACCACGCGCTATTTGAAATTGATACGACAGATTATTGTCAATTCCAAGAACAGGCCGGGCTAAACGCAACACTTACCGAGCTCGCGCTACTTCTGCCATTAGCACGAGTAGCTCGTGTGAATTATCAAGCGGTCAGTGCGTTGACAACTGTGGCTCGTGCCATTGCAAAAAAATTTATTTCGACACTAATCACTTGTGCCAGAAGCAGTGGCAGCTCTTGATGCGGTCGCTCCGTGTAGCGGGTGCGTTTTTAGACCAAATGGTATCCTATTATATTCAAAATGCCCTTGTATAGTAGACAATGCTGTATATTCATTGCACGTCTTCTTCATGGGGATTCGGTGGAATTCTGCACTAAGGTCGAAGGCTGAGAGAAACGTTGCTTTTCCTAACTGGTCGAGAATATCGTCTATTAACGGAAGAGAGTATGCATCCTGATAGGTGTCTTTATCAATCTGACGATTATCTACTACCATTCTAAGCTTTCCTCCTTTTTTAGGACTATCCATAGTGGTAAGTTGAAAGGTGATTGGGACTCTCTCATTATACCTTTTTTCAGTAATTCACTTGTTTCGTTAAGTGCGAATTCCTGGTGTTTTTCCGGTAGTTTATGGGATCTTAAGTTGATTATTTTTCCTGAGTTCAAGATTATTTCATGTTCAGTTAGATTTGAACAGGGTAGGGGGTCTCCATCTAAAGTAAAGATTTCTGCGTATTGAGTCACTATTTCTTTGATCCGTTCTCTAATTTTTGGTTCAATATGTTTTAGGTTCAGGCAATTTTGAAGTTTTTCCAATAGTTTTAAGTAGTTTGAAAGTTAATCACCTCCTTTTTGGGCAAAATCTGGGAATAGTTATAATATGGTATTTCTACCTTATTATTGTATATCGTGCATAGCCCATCAGGAATTTCTTTTTGGTCTTCTACCCAAATTATTTGATTTCCTTCGTCGGGCACTTTGATTTTTTTCCGGGTAGGTAGTCCCCCTCGAAATGCAATGGTAGTTTCCATTTGTCGATTATCATATAAGTTTTTGTAATAGCATATCTGGGTTATTTTTGAAAGAATGGTTATTCTATTATTCCATCTTGTAATAATGGAAAGTTTTCTTCTACTATGTGGAATAGTTGTTTTTTCCAAAACAGTGCAGATGAGTTGCTTCCGTACTTTCGTGGTGAAAGTCTCCCATTGAGAATTTTTTATGAAACTTAAAGGTTTCTTGGTCAGGCTATAAATGGTTTCTCTCAATTATGTTGATTGTTGCTCCGCTATCTGCTGAGAATTTGTATATTGATCCGTCGCTTCTTCTTCTTCTACCATGTATTGATTGTAATTTTCCGGACAATTTACATATTCTGCTTGGTCCTCGTAATTTATGTGCTCCTGGATTTCCTCCATTGTCACCTCCTCCCCTTATAAACATTCTTCGTGGGGTTCCTTTTGTTCTTGAATAGTTTTTACTTCCGGTGGGCTTTTTTGGAACTGTCCCAGTTGAAAATTTTGAGGTTTTGAAAAACATTGGGATGCAAAATGACCAGGTTTTCCGCACTTGTGGCAGGACATCTTTAATCTTTCGCTACGTGGAAAATTCGAGTTTGGTACTCCGCCTGTTGGGGTGTGGTATTTGCTGAAGGTCTAGTTGTTATCGGGCGGGATTGGAATTTAGTAGGTTCTCTAGTCACTTCGCATTGTCTAAGTATCCTATCTTTATTTTTTTCTCGTTGCAAAGCTTCTGCTTCCAGTGCTTGTTGCAGGGCTTTTGTTAGTGTGGTAGGTTTCATTGGTCTAAACTGTGACTAAATATCGTCTATCTCTAGGGCCATTTTCCTAATCGTTCTGGAAGGGTATTCTGCTTGTAACGCGTGCACAAGGACCTTATAGGCGTCTCTGAAAAGAAGGCCAAACATTTGAACCGTGGTTCCTCCCTTTCTAAGCAGAGACTTCACAACTTTTCTGCTCCATTTTTGCGAAGAGAAACGCAAAAATGGAGCAGAAAAGTTGTGAAGTCTCTGATTTTACGACTAAATTAACAAAATTATTAATTTTTTGAAAGTATGAATTTAGAAGAATTTAAACAATTTAAAGTTATTTAAGAAAGTAGATAAAATTTCGGGTGTGAAATAAAGCTCTTTAAGTGATGAAGATGAGGAGTCCTGGAAAGAATAAAACAATTAGGCTCGAAATTAGAACCACCAAAATTTGAGTACCTACGTCCAGAACTAGAATACCTAGGCCAGCTGATCACCGTAGAAGGAGTTAAGCCAAACCCTATTAAGATCAAAGCAATCCAGGAATTCAAGCAGCTGAAAACACCTAAAGACGTGCAATCGTTCTTAGGATTAGCTGGATATTATAGGAATTTTATAAAGAACTTTTCATCTATAGCTAGACCACTCACCAGGCTAACTCAAAAGGACACAATTTTTCATCGAATCAAGGATTAGGCGCAGTGCTATCCCAGGCCAGACATCCTTGCTTATTTAGTAGCAGAATCCTTGATAAAGCAGAAGAAAATTACAGTGCCTCAGAAAAAGAACTCTTAGCTATAGTATGGGCAATAAAAAGGTTACGTCAATACTGGCTAGAAAACAGGTTCAAAATCCAAACTGATCACAAAGCACTCATTTGGTTACAAAATTTGAAAGACCCTACCTCGCGACTCTTACGATCGCGATTACGGCTAGAGGAATATGAGTATGAAATAGAATATGGTAAAGGAAAGAAGAACAAAGTAGCAGTCTGCTTATCCAGACTATTCCCAATCCACACCAGCGGCATTCTACAACAAGCGCTAGATGGAATATATTTAACTACCGACGATGAGCTATCAGATAGCGAAATTTTTGGTACACTAGTTAAACGCCCCTTTATCATCCAGGACGAAATACTACAAGAAAAAATTGAAATCCTAGTCAGAAGAATGTGCGAATCAGTAGAAAGTAACGACGATCCCAATAATTCATCCGGATCCAAAACACCTCAACAAAATCAACTTTACATTGATTTTATGACATAGCGATTGAACCCAACGCAAGGAAAATTATAAATAAAACCCAACGCCGTTGGAAAACTCTGGAAAGTAATAAATAAAGAAGACATGCCAAAATATAGTAAAGAAGATTGGTTACGGAAACTAGGCTGGTTCATCGATGAAACTATGAGCAAAAAACGGACATTGATAAGATTTATATTAGGTGACCGACTATTTACACCAATAGAAAAGGAACTGATACAGGAAATGATGGAATACCTATCGAACTTGTATTCCCACTTAGGATTTCATCTATGCTTCAACAATACCCGAGAATTAACGAAAGAATACCATTGAAAAAGCGAAGAAAATAGAACGATGGATAGGTATGGAAGAAGACATTAAAAAGTACGTCAAAACATGCCCCATCTGTCAACTCTAAAAAACTACAATAATCAAGAACCTAGCTGGCGGAATTATACCAGACACTCCTCTGAAACCCAATTTGGCACAATTTATACAGATAACAAAAACATAGCTAGCATCCTGTCAAACCATACAAAAATACTCAAATTAATCTTAGACTCATCGTCAACGGACCATAAATGGATAACTGCCAAGGAAAATATCGACAGAAAGTTTGTAAAAAACATAACTTTCAGACTAAATTCTGCAACAAAGAATAGTTATATCAACTCAAAATTACTATTAGCAGCAATACTGTTAGATGAAACAAACGAGGATATCGAAAAAGCGATCAACGCTATAAACGACGGAAAGCACGAAATAGTACATCCCCAAATTTTAACACCAAAGATGTTGAAAGAAACCATTATAGAATTCTAGACAACTCAACGTACGCGCTACCATTTTGACAATGGAGAAGAAAACTACCAGCACATCATAGACATCAGTACCCTCTCCGTAGCAGTAATCCAAGGCCTATTTACGTACATACTGGAGATACCGGTAATTGAGAAAGAAGAAGGTCCCTTGCAAAGAATAGTCCCTATCCCGATACAAGTAAATAAAGTCCACATATCAATAGTCCCCGACTATGACATGATCATTGAATACCGAGACTCTTACGTGCCCACCGACAGACAGGCCCATGACAAATGTAAACAGATAGATGTATATAAAATATGTAGAAGAAATTAACCTAATGTCAAGTTAATAGACAGCAAATCTTGCGAAGCCAGTTTACTTAGAAGATACTCAGAAAACAAATGTAATCAGTCGACTTACCTGCTACACAAGGAAATTTTCATACCTATAGTCAATGGTTATATTATAGTACCCTCCAAACCATCAGACTTAGACATAAGTTGGGAAGATTCAGTTAAAACAGAAAAAATTTCCGAAGCCCAAAACTTACAGGATTTGGATGCAAAGTGTATAATAGCTTCGATACCCTAGAATTAGAAAAATCATATGAAACTCATATGACACAATGGCTAAATGTAACATACGAGACAAATTTTGAACAAAAAGACATGGATATATCATACGAAGAACTTAAGCAAGCCAGAATTAGTCTAGACGACAGCGAAAATATCCTACATACTATTGCCACCCACAGAAGGCTCAGTACTTGGAGAGAAACTAGTTTAGAACGGTTAAAATATTTAGGTTACGCTGCTTTAGGACTAGGAACTCTGTATACTTTACGTAAACTAGGCATCCTCGATTGCATAAAGAGATGCTTTTCAGAAATAATCAAATTATTCAGTAATAGAAATAAAGTAGTCCATCAATCCCATATTGTAACGTACCAAATCCAACCAACTCTTGGATCATTGTCAAACTACGAAACATGTAGCATAGTTCAAAAAACCAAACTTTTGAACATAAAAAACAAAACTTAGAAACTAAGTTTAATCTAGAAAGGGGGTTCTTACGAGCCGACAATTACCCCCACTCTACGTCTAATTAGCATATATAAAGCGCCGCCTCTCTGAGGAGTTTAGTTCTAGACCTGTACTCATAAACGCAAATAAAGCGTTCGAAGTCAGAGATTGACATCCAGCTTACACAAAAAAGTCCATTAATCATTTTTACGCGTAACAATGTTGAACTGAAGAATCAATTTAAACATTTAAGAATTTATGCAGGTAATTTCAAGCAATTTTGAGTCAGAAAAATTAATTTATACATCAAAATTTGTTCTAAAATCTTTCTGAATATTCTCTTTGTTTCGAACACTGAAAAACGAGACTGAACAATTCTGTTAGGAAGACATGCATGCTTAAGTCAATTCATCAAAAAACACAGCACTTTCAATTAACAAAAGATGACTCCAGAAAGCGCAGTCTTTATTAATAACAAATTAAAACTTTACAAATAAAATAGACAGAACTTGTTGCTTGGCGAACGCGGACTGACGAAAAGAGAAGAAAATTTCACGATTAAAAGAAAAAAGCGCTTCTATCAAACAATTATGGGTCATAAATTTATAGCTCTTTTTTTGGGATAGCAACTTTTATCTCATTGTTTTTTTTCTTAGCCTGTGTCGTTTGTCCAGAAACTTATTTTTCATTATTTTCTGTGCTGTCAAAATTTGAATTTGCTAACAGACTAAAAAATCTACTGACAAACAGACAGACACATTCGCGAAAACCTATTTTTCGGGTTCAGGGGGTCTCAAAATTGAAAATTTGATTTAAAAAAAGCGGTGGAAGGGGTGCAATTTTACACAAATCTAATATTTTAATATAACTATAATGATAATATAATATATATAAATTTTAATATATAATATAATAATATAACCTTCTTTGTTGAGAATGTAAAAAACGTCCATGCAAAAATTGATTTTTAGAAGACATTCGAACTTTGTCCTTTTAACCTAATCAAAAGTTAATGACAAGGTTTTCAACTTTTGTTAGACATTTCAATTAAAATTCCCTGCTGTTATTGATATTAATAATGTTACAAATCAAAATTTTCTCGTCTAATGCAGTCGTAATCCAAAAATGGAGTTTTTTCTTCTGGAATATAATAAAAATTACTTAGCAATAATTCTTCACTAAGTCAATTTGCTTATAACAATTATCTTTTATAACAATGACATTTGTTCTCGCTTAGTTCTTGGTCATGATTAATCATTACGTTTACGGAATTTGACGACAAAATCAGTATAAATAATGCATTCAGAAACCAAAAATGCAGCAGATGCCAGTTTCCAGATCCATTAACTTGTTTATAACAACTACAGAAAAAAAGTGACTTAATCTATAATAATATTTAATTTTTCTTGAGTAAATTGTATACATCTATGTGTTATTTATTTTTCAAGTAGCAGAAATATAAAAAGTTATTGTTTTTTGTCAAATTTCAACTTGAATTACAAAATTTTTGGAATTATTATTTATTCATGACATTGGCTATAAGGAAAATAGTATTTTCTATATTGTAACCCCCGAGTTACAAGAGTTTTCTAAAAATAGGCAATAGTAGTTTCTCCTCTGTGATGTTTTCTAAAAAGAAGCATTCCACAGGAGAAACGCTAAAGCGCAAACTCAAGAACTCCCACGCAAGCGATCTTACGTAAGCGTGGGAGGGCAGAGTGAATAAAAGGCGAGCCCCGGGCGAAAAACGCCACTCTATTTTTGATCTTTGCCTACCATAGCTAAAGATCATAGAGTCGAAATCTTTTAGTGGTGCGGACAGAAGGGGAAACCTTTCATTGCTGCACTACTGCCTGCCTTGAAATATTCGGTCTAACCGAGGATTTCAGGCATTTTTCGATTGCGTCTCTAGCTGTGCTAGCCAAAGCGATATTCCAAGCGACTCTGAGCGACTGCCATACCTGAGCCTCATTAGAGCCTGATTTGTGCCCCACTTGTGTATTTGTGCAATTTTGTGAATTTATTGTGTTTTCTTTTTGTGCTTTCTTTGTTTTCTCGTGCAAACATATATCTCAGTTAATCCTTGCATTCTCGAGAGCGAACCTGGTTATACCGGGGGACACTGTCCAAATTATCAGGGATCAACTGAGCGCGTTTATCCGTAATTCCTATAGAGGAATCTCTTAATTGATTTATACCTGCATCTTCGAGAGCAAACCTGATTGTATCGGGGGAACCTGTCCATATTATCAGGTATCAATCAAACGCGTCGTATAAATAATTCAGATTACACCCGCATTCTCGAGAGCGAACCTGGTTGTGCCGGGGGGCACTGTCCAAATTATCGGGTATCATCTGAACGCGTCGGTTAATACTCCTTTACAGGCATTTGCGATTTCGAGAGAGAACCTGGTTGTACCGGGGGACCCTGTCCATATTTCCAAATGCTAGTCAAGTTTGAGGCTATTTAATATTCTCATATTTCTAAAACTTCGGGGCTAAAATCTTGGAAAATATAAATTCGTAAATTTAGAGATTTTATCTGAAAAGCCAGCATCGTTTAGAGACGCTCGCTTTCTCACTTCCGCCCCAAGTTGAGAATAATAGAGGGCTACCTGCGGTGCGACATTCCTCAGCTGCGAAGGGACGCGAACGTGCCCGAGCGACTCCCTCGCTTCTCGAGGACCGGGAGGCCTGAGCGACAGGTTATAAAAGTAGATGCAATATTTTGATGCCGAATCAACCAAATTGAGGATAATCCCTTTTGTAATACAATGGTCATTATTAGAGGTATTATCCAAAGTTTTATCGCTTGAGGCTCGGCATCAAACTAGACACATCTGTCCTTTCGAGCTGAGTTGAAAACTCTATGAAAAGCAATTACCTGCTTAGGTCATTGCACCATCAGGTGTAGGCCAAATTTAAAATACGATAGCGTATTTCGAAAAACTTGCAGTTTGTTCTTTCGATACAAAGGGCAAACTATAGCATTTCCATACATCGCGCAAACTAGTTTTAATTTGAAGATTGAGACTCGTTTCTCGTACTCAATCTAGTACCTTTATCTTGTGTGCTTATTATCTACTCATTTAATTTGATTCTCTTTAGTTCACGATTAAGTGATATAGGATTTTTATTGTGTTTTATCTCGTTCAATTAGTGTTCTGTGTTTTGTGTGTATAGTTAGTTACTTCGTTTCTATCGAGCATTTTTTTATTAGCCTAATTTTTCTATACCTAGAAGGCCCGGTGTGCCTTTCACCTCTTTTTAATGTAATCTAGTAGCTTAGAATTGCGTAACGAGAGCAACTGCCCGACGTGCAGCTTGCATCGACACTCTCTATAGGCTTAGTTTCCGGTGCACTATTTCTAGTGAGAAATCAGTGTAATCACTTTCGAACGATTAGGGTTCATAGTTTTTATAAGCTAGACTAGGGATTAGAAACCTGTATGTACAAATAGTTTAGCCAGGGAATACTGAATAAAAACAAAGTATGTGAATGGAAATAGAATCTTGTCTTTTCTCCAAAAGAAGCCCCTTTTATTTACATCTTTGAGACTCATAATTAAGATCAATTAATTAAATTAACTATAAAAGTTAACCCGGCCTTAAGCCGAGGGTCGCAATTATTGTTGAGTAGGTGAATCAACAATAATAATTAACCCGGCCAAAAGCCGCTGGTTGCAACATACAAGACAATAAAGATACGTCTGTCCAATATCAGTGTATATTATGAATTGTAATAATATAGATTTTTCGAAATGATACATTATTTAGGATAGCTGAGGATAAAAATTGATGCAAAGTAAAGAGCAAATATTGGAGTAATCATGAAAAATAGAATGTGTACTTGTATGTATAAAATCTGCTCAATTCTCAATTTAATAATTGACACACTTTTATGTTTCTTGATATCAGTAGAAGAGAGCGTGCTCTGTCGCTATAGGCAAGATAAGAAGTTTTATAGAGATTTGATGTTTTTCTCCGAAACTGTTATGTGTTTGCAAGTAATAAATTATCACAGATTGCAAGATTTTGGAATTATTTGGTTTTCCGCCCAACCTTAGAAATGTGCTCGTCATACACATACTATAAAAAGCAACTGTAACGAGGACTGTAATCATTCTCCAGATACCAGTTTTTTGCCCAACTTAGTTTTTTTGTTTTGTTTTGAGGAAACATCTTGGTTGGAAACCTATTATCTTGCTTTTCAATTTGCAAGATGATCGAAAAAGTGACGTGGGCTTTCTTACTGAGTAAGTAATTATTTATACAAACAAAATACAAACTTGCTGTGCTGAGATTTTATTGAAGACATGAATCGGGGCGTCAAAAAAGAGTCTATGAACTGAAATTTCGTTTTCGAGAAAAAAAAATTCATCTCAATTTAAATTAAAAATCAAATAAATTCTTTCAACTGAGGTCACATACCTTCACACTTAGAAGTGAAAAAAGCCATTTCATACAAAGGAAAAGGGACCTATCTAAATTTTTCTGCTAAGATCTTTTTTCTATGACGCACATTTTGTTTGAGTTTTCGGGAAATTAAACACGATTTTTTTGTTCTCCTGTTTCTGAATAGTGTATTGATTCTGCATCTTTCTTCAAAAGTAAGTGCAGAAAAATCTGAGATCAGGAGAAACTCCCTAACCTTGTGTTTTAACGTCTGCCCTTGGACATAGCCTGACTCGCACCCGCATACCTACGGAGCATACCCCCACCATTGCTCCCAGTGCGTTACCCCTCACTTGCTTTTACCAAAGTGTATCTCGCGTCGGATTAGAGATTAGAGGCGGGCAAACCCGAAATCTTGAAATTAGCGAAATATTTCAGCAGCCCCGGCATTGTCCAAAATTAACTTCATATGGGTTCTTAGGGTTTTGAATATTATTTTTGAATTTGAAAAGAACCTGGAGTTTTTTTAAGGTTTCTTGACAGTACATCTCGTTTTTGGTAAGCATATAATTCTGTTTTTTTGACGTATCTCAAGCCGCTTTCGAGATATTGAATTGGAATTCGTTTAGCGAAAATAGACACCTGATGTCGAGAACCAAATATTGTCCCCTATTTGTCTGCTATTTTTGTTTTTACAGCCAGCGCAGTTATATTCTCGGCCACTTCGACGAACCCAAGCCCAACTAATGTGAGTTTTACTCTGCTTAAAACAATTTTTTTTTAGTTTCTATGTTATATATTATTATTATATTAATATTATTATTATACTACAAGCAGTGTATAACAAATAATTTTTGAAAGATTTGAAGGACGAATTTAAAAAAATAATTAGATAGTGAAGTAAACAACAAAATATTGCAAAAATCGTAACTATTATTTTATGAAACTAACTTGTTACATTATTTCATTATTCCGTATCTACTAGAACAGATATTCCATCTGTTTACTGAATTGTTCTTTAAAAATCTCACGCAAAATAAGTTCAAGGTGCTGGTCAATTTTGTAAGAAAATATTTTTTAATTAATGAAAAGTAATGGAACATATTATTAAATTTATAATTTGTGAGTATTTCCTCCATTGCTTGGCTTGCACTTATTTTTTGAAAAACTTTTATAAGTTGACAGTAATTCTGATCTATTATTAATTACAAAACACTAATGTGATCCAAGCATGTTAAAAAGATGGTTCGATTTGAATCAACTATAAAATGTGACATTAAAATGTAAGATTAAATTATTGTCTAATAAATCTTTCTTTAATAGGCTTTAATAATTGGTATAGATTCTCAAGACGATGTTAAAGTTATTATTTATTTATAATTTTCTGAGAAAGCAAAGGTTGATCAGTGTAATTTCTGAAACCCAACATTTTAAATCTGAATAATTTAAACTTGAAAGATTCAAAATTAGATTATTATACATACAAAAATGGATGTTGTAGATAAAATAATACTTAAGTTTCGGAAATGGAAAGATTTGAAATTATAATATTGTAGACTTAAAGTAATTTGAAGAATAAAATAGATTTCTGAATTTTTCTGAACATTATCAATAAAAGAAGAAAATATTAATTAAAAATAACCTATTGAAATTGGGAATTATTTATGTTTTTAACATTAAAAAAAATCTCGAAAATGATAGGATAATTTTTTTAATTTCGCACAATTTTAACAACTGTTAGGAAAATCAAATTGTTTCAACAGATATCCAAAAGTTTCAAAAAGATTATGAAATGATTTTAATCTTGAGAATTTTGAAAGCTTCTAAGAGTATAAAAAAGTTTCTCAAGTTTGTCAGCGAAATTTCAAATGATTTCTTATTTTCAAAAATTAATTCCCAAAGAATGTTTGAAAAGATTTTTGAACTTTTAAGAGATTTCAAAAGTTGTCAAAAAAAGAATCTGGAAGGTTTCAAAGTAATTTTTTTAATTTTTCAAAATTAAAAAATAATCATTTTAAAAGTCATGTATAAGGTGTACAAGCATTAAAAAGACTGGAGTTTTCTAGGAAAATTTTAAGTAATTTTTTTATTTGAAAATTAATTTTCAAATAGAATTTCCACATATTTCAACAGGTTTCTAAAAATGACAAAAGTCTGAAAGATTTTAAGACAATTCTTTTAATTTTTTAAGATTTTCAAAATGTTTAGAGAAATTCAAGTGAGTCAAACATATAAATAGGAATTTTCAAAGTTTTGAAGAGATTAAAAACATTTCAAAACTTGGAAAGGTTTCTATAAATTTATAAAATATTTTTAAATTTCTTTCAAACTTCTAAAATTCCAACATATCTTTTAAACGGTCCCGAGTTTTTCCTAATGCTTTGTAAAACCCTGTAATTAAAAAAAAAATGTTACTTTTAGATATTCTAGTTTGTTTTTCAATATATCTAAAATCTTCCAAAATCGTTTCGAAACTTCTCAACAATCTTAGGTAAATTATAATCATACAACTTAAAGAACGAACTGATAATACTCACTTCCCCGTCCTCTTTTGTACGGTCAATAAAATTTAGAAACTCTTGAATTATAAACATTCAAAAGTGAAATAAAAAATTTTGTTTATCTAAGCGCTCAATAACTTGAACGTATAAAATAAAAGTTACTAACACTTCTCAATTAACAAAATTTTAATAAAGTACATACATTTGAAGCAATTTTAAGCTAGAAACATTAGAGAGTAGAACAATTAAAATTTGTTTCGACTGAACAGTTTTTAAATTCGAATTTACATTAATAATTGAATCATTCTTTGAGTAGTTTTAAATAAATATTAATTATTGGTTGAATGTCTGTTCAATTGACATTCATAAATAACAATTTATTTTTGCTTTGAAATATTTTGAAATATTGCCTTTAAATTATTTTTTCGATATAAAAATTATTTTTTGAGGAATATCAACAATAAATTGCTATTATCTCAAAACCTTTGAAACCCTCAAAAAACTTCAACATCTTATTTCAAAATCCTTAAGAACAACTTGATCATTTTGTTTCAAAATCTTCAAAAAACTACATTTTTTCTGCATTTCTTGAAATCTTTGCAAAACGACCTGTAATTTTCACTCTCCTCAAAATAGTTATGTAGAATTCATATAATTATTATTTATAATATGACGGTTCGTATTGCGATTAGGACGGCTCCAACAAAACTGTAATAGACGGCAGTATCTCGGGTACGAATCTTATACCAATGTACAAGTGTTGCAAATTAGCACCTGTGAAATCGGTTGTGTGCATTAATTGTGGTGCTACGTATCATAGAAGCTGTGCCGCTCGTGTAAAAACTCTGGTGTGCCTCAATGGAGGTAGGTGTAAGTGCTGTGAGGCTCCTGAGACCTCATCTTCAACGCCTGAGTCTACGACAGATGGATCGGAAGTATCTTATTTGCGTGAACTTTTAAAAAGACAAGAGGTAATCATCAATGGTAAAGATGATATGATTGATTCACTGAAAAAGGAATTAATAATTATGAAGATGAAAGCCGCAGAATTTGAGGAGATGAGGAAGCAAGATGGCGGGACTTGGCCGAGGCCTGTTACTTCATATCGAGACGCAGCCCTTGTCATAAAGCCTAAGAACGAGACACAAACATGTCAGGAAACGACGCAAGCCGTCAAAAATAAAGTCAGTTCTAGTGAACTTTCGGCTCGTGTCACATCAGTAAGAAGCATCTCAGGTGGGGGTGTCGTAATCAGCTGTTCGGACTTCAAGTCCAGGAAGAAACTATCTCAGGCTGTTAAAAATGAGCAAGGTGACGAATAGATCATTAAGAAGCTACGCAAGATCTACCCTGAAGTGAAAATTTTGGGTATGCATGCCAATGAAATTGAAGAAAACGATCAGCTTATCCCAAAAATCTGCAACCAAAACCAAATTTCTGATGGTCCTGAATTTAAGATGAAATGTCTCAGATTTGGCCATATGGCTAAACACTGTCATAGCACTTCACACACTTCTCCACAATGTAGCGGTTCCCACCCAGAAGCCGAATGTACATCATCTATAAGAAAATGTACAAACTGCTTCCATGCGGCCACAATTCTGAAGATCCCTGGCGTAAAATTCGATCACGCAGTATTCAGCAAAGACTGTTTATCCTACAAGAAAGCTCTGTCGAGAGCGGCCAGTAGAATTGACTATGCTCGCGAATAGCAATTCGATCTGTCAAGACGTTCTTCCGGCAGCTTACTTGATAAACTCGATTTGAATGCTACCACCAGCCGACAACAAGAGAGACGGTCTGCACCATGTACACAATGTGACTCACATGTAACCTTAATATCTATTACCAAAATGTTCGTGGCCTACGAACCAAACTTATAAATCTACAGCATGCTATTGCTCTCTCGGAATTTACATACGACGTTATCATTTTGACAGAAATCTGGCTCAATTCCAATCTTATCAACGCTGAGTTGGGTATGAATAATTACACTATCTACAGAAGGGATAGGGATAATCTATCGAGTAGCTTTGAACGTTGTGGGGGAGTACTACTCGCGGTACACTCGAAATTTCGTAGCTTCGAATATCGAGGACCAATTACTTCTGTCGAGCAGATGTTTGTAACGATATTCAACGGAAATGAACGCATCTTGTTAGGATCTGCTTACATTCCGCCACTATCACGTCCAGAGGTTTATTTAAATCACTGCACCGCTATAGAATCTGCTGTCAAGTCTTCAAAACCCACGGCTACAATCATCGTTGGCGACTGTAACATCTCTAACATTCGCTTTTTATAACCTTTTCCAAAAAAACGTAGCGCAGAATACTTCAGGTAAGATTCTCGATTTGGTTTTTACTTCCTTGTATGCAACTACTGTGCGTCAATCTTCCGATCCTCACTTGCCCAGCGATGTATACCACCCTCCACTAGATATTGTTCTCCTAAAGCAAATAATCGCACCAAGCTCAGATACATACTTTTATCTAGATTTGAAAAATGCGAATCATGCAGTATAAACTTCAATTTTGGGTACAGTAGATTGGGATGCATTGTTTACTCAATTGCCCATGGTGCCTGGAAAATGGGATGACTTTCAATATTTCTAAGTGTAAAACAATGCGCTTTTCGCGAAAAATATATCCTGTCGAATTCCAGTACTCGATGGACGGGTCTGTCCTCGGAATTGTTCATGTAATGCGCGACCTTGGAATTTTTGTAGATGATGAACTCTCTTTCTTCCAGCATATTGAGTATTGTACCGCTAAAAGTCTAAAGATGTTCGGATGTATCAAACGTCACTCGGTTGAATTTAAACAACCATACACATTACGCTTATTATATGTCACGTTAGTTAGACCCATTCTAATGTACTGCTCACAAGTTTGGTCTCCACATTACGCCTCGCATATTAAAAATTGGAAAGGGTTCAACATAGGTTTCTCTCATGGGCGGCAATTAAGTTAGGTCTTCCTAATCCACGATTGTCGCACGATTATTCGCATATTGCTGTTGCTTCAAATATCAGCTCTTTGAAGTCACATCGAAAAGTGCAAGATATTCTATTTATGCACAAGCTAGTCAATAGAAATATTACCTGTCCTCAGTTACTTGAAAGTGTACACTTACATGTACCGGGTATATCCCTGCGAAGCTCTACCGATCTATCTCACATATTCCATTTATATGAAATAACCTAATCATTTTGTTTCAAAATCTTAGAAAATCAACATTTTTTCTACATTTTTTGAAATCTTTGCAAAACGACCTGTAATTTTCACTCGACTCCAAATAGTTATATAAAATTCATATAATTATTATTTATAATACGAGATGCCTTTATTTGATTCATATTAATAATACTAATAATTTTTCTGTTTTCTTAAACAGGACCAACCTGCACGAACACCCGTGAGTTTCACTTTATTCAGAACAGTTGTTCAAAATGCCTATATATTATATATCTACATTTTTAAATAAAATGTGCTAATGGAATTTTTTGTAAGATTTCAAATTATCGATCCGTGATAGCTTTGATAACAAGCACTTCTGCTAACTAAAATGATATTTCTTTTAGCGAAGACCCATCGCGTGTGTCCGGAACTGTCATCGACGTTTGCGTGTAAGTATACAAAATTTTAAACAGCCTTTCTGATATCGAAAACGGATTAGTTTTCCCAAAATCGTAAACTGAGAAAATATATTTTCTAGGGGGGAGCACCCGGGGAAATTTGTATATCTTCTGGTTTTTTTAATGCGTTTGTAACCCACGAGCATTTCGACTGCCTAAGAGGATGTGGAATAAGTAATGTAGCCAGATGTTTTCTTATTTTCTAAAAATTAATTGTTTAAATGACTTGAAATACCGCATTTGCGAATACATTTATTTTGTACGATAAAAATTTGAAATATATCAACCTCGGACGCTTTTAAAACGAAATTGTTTCCCTCCATCTCAAATATTCAATGCGAAATAATTAAATTTGTATTTGTTCACATGAGAGATTAGGTTTTAAGATGTAATATCTACTGACGCTATAATTGAAAATAATAATTATTTTAGATGTCGTACTAATACATGACGGACCTTGTGAGTATGATCATCGAATTCATCATAACCAATATACAGACCGACCACCAGAACATTTGGTACAGTTATTTTCAAATTTATATATCATTTTTATAACTGGTAGTAATAACAGTATTGCAGGAAAAAAAAATATGGAAAAGAATCTTGCTTATTGTAGAATTATTACTAGTACTAGCACTAGTCTTACCTTTGTCAGGGAATATCCATATAATATTAAAACATTTCAATTACATGGAATTTATGTGCATTTTTAAAATCATCAAACTATAAAAACTTTGACAAATAGTACTTCTGCTACTGAAAACTATATTTATTGTAGGAAGATCGTCGTATCCTGTGTGGTCGGAGATGCTCAGTAAGTTAAACAAAATTTACGCCGTCTTTCTCTTATCGCAAAACGATTCTTTTTCCGCAAAATTGTGAACTAAAAATATATATATATACGTTTTTAGGAAGATGGAACGACAGATATTTGCATATTTGATAGTTATCATATATGGACTATGACCATAGAGCAGCACACCTGCTTGCGTTATTGTGAACTAGGTCAGTTCTGTATCAAGATATTTTCTTATCTTCAGGAAATAATTTTTTTGAGTATCATAAAATACTGCTATTGCAATTGGTTCACTTTTAAATGTTTGAAGTTTGATACATAATAATCTCGAATGCTTCAAACATGATAAAGTTTCACTTTAAATCATTCAGTGCATAATAATAAACATTATTAATAATTCTTTAAGGTCCCATGATACTACATGGAGGACGATGTCATGAAGGGAGTCGTGAAACGGTACATGAAATATGAAATCGTTTGTGAAAAACAACATGCATTCCATTTAATCCATGTAATAAAATACTTCAGTGTGATAATTTCAAATGTTCAATTATTTTGCATGCTTGCATTTTAGATTATAATTACAGCAAATGAATTGGCTTCATTTACGACCTCCGGGTCTAGGAAAACGTGTCTACATATAGTATTTACAGACTTAAGACTTCAATTGTAGACAAACTGAATATAAATATTCAAAGTTCTGCGAAATCCTTCGAGGTATTGATAAATTCATTGCACTGCGAAAATGAGACCTTTAAAAGCGCTTAGAATGACAGAAATCCTATACCATTTTTTTGATATCTTTGACCTTCTCTGAGAAAACCTCAGAAAACACAGTCTCGAGTGATTCTAATCTCTTTTAAAGTCCATCGGAGCTGTCAACCGTAATCTTAAATAAATCAAAAACACACTATTAGTTTGACGCATTATAGGGGACTTTGAAAGTATGAAATTCACAGAATCTAGAAGGATTGTGCATAACAATACATCACTGACCAAACTCTCGCTTCATTCAAATGTGATGGATTGGAAAAATATACAATCATATGATAACGCAATTAAGAAAATCAGTTTTCATCACAGCTATCTCTGTAGCAATTAATCTTGACAAAGTTAAATGACTAATACTGTGTTTCAAGATGCTTTTAACCTCAATATTATTTTAACCCTTAGTTACCACACTGGGTCCAAAAGACCCAGGACCTTTTTGCGCCTTAATTTAAAATACCTAAATGAAAGGGAAGCCGGTTTGTAGCAACATTCGCCGACAGTTCAAGAGTTTAACTACCCTTCAGGCCATCTAGCATGACGCTAGAGCCATTAGTCTACTTTTGGCAACTATTCAAAAATAGGTCTAGGTCTTTTGGACCCATGTGTGGTAAGTACGTTCGAAAATGATTTTTTGGAATGATTTTTTTAGCGTATAGTAATTGGCATAGCTGCAATTTTGAAACTTGATCGACCAAATTCACAGCCACTAGAGCCAGTTGAATTCGACGTAAAGCGGCGATGTGATCTTTGTGGTCCAAAAAAAGACAGGAAGATAAGAACTGGCTGTGCTTCTTGTAAATGCGCTACTTACCAAATTGTTTCTTATGAAATTCATAAGGAATATTAAAATTTATCTGATATATTAGTAGAAAAAATTTAAGTATACACGTGTCTCCTTAAATGTTTTCGATGGTTACGGTAAACGAATCTCCCATACCTTTCATCAACTTTTGATTATTTTTTAGGTCTTACCTTCGCACAGTATTTAGAACGAAGGCCTCACTACTCATTCTTCAAAACTTCATAACATGAAATTAAGAACTTTTTTTCCAAAAAAAGTTTCTCTTGCCAGAAATGCCCTGTCTGTGGAGAATCACCCATATAATACAAAAAAATGAATGTCTCAGGCTTAAGATGGTTACAGCCCAATATGTCGAAAGCATTTTTTTGTTAGAGTTGGATTTGTTTGAATATTATGCACGGGGTTGTCCCGGAATATGTTATCAGTCACGGACGCATTATTATAATGCAATCAAGTGACCTGATAGGAGCGTGTGCCCTGACATATTGGGCAAAGCCTGGTCTTTACCACATCATTTACGGACTGGGTTGCAGTCAAGTGCATGATGGGGGGACCTACAGCTTAAGGTGGGTTCCCAACCACCAGAACCTCGGTGAAGGTACATTGACAAATTTCAAGAGGTATCGGCTCAGGGATCGAACCCCGGACCTCTGAGGTGAAGTCCGAGCGTCTAACCAACTGAGCCACCGAGGCTTTTGAACACCTTTGCTGTTTCTCATGCTGGCAAACTCTGTACTTTTAGTTTCCTTCAACTGTTTACATAATAGTTTCATAATTCCTTCAAAGCAGTTTTGTATTTTGTTCTCTTCTTCTGTTCTGATTTTCTCTTTACTCTCTTTGACTAGTCGTTTAACTTTCCTCTTTTAATTCATATTTCAAAACCCCCTTCCAACACCCCATTTTCTATGTCTCCACTTTCGCAACCCTTTTTCCTTGTCTCAGGTACACATAGAATATCTAGCTTCCTTACGTGCATAGTTTCTCGTGGTTCTCTTACTTTAAGACCATTCATTCATGTCCCGTTGAGTGGTAGCCAAAGCTAGCAAGGTAACAAAATTTCTTGTAATTTGTTTTAAACTAAGCTTTTCATTGTGTCCCAGAGAAGTTTGAGAATTGCAACAAATTTGAAGAATCTTTTTAAACAAGGATTATTGCCTTTTTCTATTGAAACAATGAACATTACCGCAGATCTGTAGGTATTCAAGGTTCCGTACGAGTTAACACATTCACATTGTTCGGTTACAAATTGAATCATTTTAGAGATTGCAGCTTCGAAAGGTGAGCTATATTCTCGTTTGCAAAACTCCCACCATAGGCGTATTGGTTTCTCATACTGTTTGATTCTACTCGAGGTTAGAGATGCGAAAACCATCGGAAAAGCTTCCTGGTAGATTCTTTCAGTTCTAGCGATTGCAGGATAATTTCCATCGGATATTATTTCCTGAAAAGAGATCTCAATAAATTTTCTCTTCCTTTGAGCACATAATTGGTTTAGTTCTGAGCAGACTATTACACGCGGGAAACCATGGTTGTGTTGGCCAGTTTGGAACCTAAACTACTCCTACTGCTTTTTCCATGATTATATTTGTAAAACCCTTGAAATAATAGAGAAAGGGGGAAAAGTGTAGAAAAAGTAATCTGTCCAGCAAACAGTAAATGCATTTACCTCCATAGCTTCTGGATCTTTTCACCAAGAAATAAATTTTGAACACCTGGCATTTATATTTGTTGCAAACAAATCTATCTCTAAATCACCAAATTTGTCCGTTATATCTCTAAATGCTTTCCCATTTAATTCCCATTCTGTATCTGGCAAAATCGTGCGATTCTGTATCCGCATCAATATTTTAAATCGAACATGAATTTGGTAGGAAAAAAGACAAATTGTCAACGACATAGCTAAATTTTGAACCAGTAATGACATAGTTAAATTTTTATTTCGAAAGCTAATTTTCAATAAAAAACTTTTTAACAAAGTATTCAAATTTGCAACCTAACAGATGCATGGACAGCTAATACTGAACGTCACTGCTATTTTTCTCAAGTTTTTTGATTCTTAAACAAAACATAAACTTACAAATAAGTTAGGTTTTAAGCAAATTTAAGATTCAATTATAATCAATTGAATTATAATAATATTCACCATTTTTTTTAGAATTTACCTACAAATAAATTATGAAAAATCAATTACTCCTTTAAAAAAGATAAAAATGAAAAGGAGCTTCTTATTTTAGGCTACATAAATCATCTGTTCATAAAAAAGAAATGAAAAAAGAATTGGAAAATAAAAAAAATATGGAAAAAAAAGATTGAATTAGTAGAATTTTGTTTTACATTAGTGGTAAGTCTTTTTTGCGAATAGAACCAAAATTACGCGTCTCATAAAAAAATTATTAATAACAAATTTATAGATCCTTTCTAAATGCATAACTTTTGTGAATTAATTTGTTTTCATCCCTTGCATCGTTTTTCCAAAAATTTAATTTTTTTATTTTTAATGTTATTTTTTACAATTGAAAGAAAAACTACATATCCTATCAAGAACGGATGAGTAAAAAATGTGTGTCTCTTTTTTTGTTAGACAACTTTTTCTTAATTGTTTTTTTTCGTAGCTTGCGTCGATTGTCCAAAAATTTTGATCTTTTATTTTTAATGTTGTTTTTTACGAATAAAACGAAAACTACGTATCCTCTCAAAAATTGATTGATAGCAAATTTGTAGATCTTTTTGGGTTGTATAATTTTTACTCTATCATATTTTTTCATATATTGCATAATTTGACCGCAAAATGGAATTTTTTATTTTTCATTATTTTTCGTGCGATTGATATTCGAATTTTCGATTTTTCAAAAAAATTAAAAAAAAATTGTTATGATAATCTTGTAGAGCTTTCCAAAAGCAACTTTTTTCTTCCTTCGAGTTTTTCGAATATTTCCAATTTTATGATAATTAATATCTACTAAAAATTTTGATTTAAGTTTCTTAATCTATCAGAAAAATAATTTCTTATATTTTTTTTTAATTTTCAAATTTTTGAAAAGTATTCAACTTTTTCAATTTTAATCGAAATTGAAAATGCCATTAGGATAATTTGTAAGTCCTTTTCTCATTAACCAGAATCTTTGACAAAAATTTCTAAAATTCTTGAATTTTCTTTTCAAATTTAAAAATGAGAAAATCGTTAAATAATATAACAGATAATATAATATAAAAATAATATCATATTGAAAGCTATTCAGGAATGCTTACACTTTCAACTAAAGAAGATAAACTTTCAGCCAAAAAGAGCCAAATTTTCAACAAAATAGTGAAATTTTCCACCATAGAGATGAATTTTCGTCTAAAATGATGCGTCATTACCCAAAAAATGAATTTTTAACAAAAACATGTGAACTTTCTACCAAATGTTAAAACTTTCAATAAAAAATGTAAAAGTTAAACTTTCATTTTTTCCAATTAATCTTCAGCAAAAAAAAATAATTTTCCATAAAATAGTGGAATCTTGAGTGAAAGAGATGAATTTTCAACTTAAGTGATAAGTCTTCAACTAGAATAGTTACATTTTTAGTGAAGAATTAATTTTTAAATAATAAGAAAACAAATTTTCAAAAAAATAGTTGAAGTTTTCTACTAAAAAAGAACAATTTTAAACCGAAAATAGAATAATTATATGTTCATTTACAAAAGTTCACTTTCAACACAAAAAAAAAATTTTTCTCGGACTACTTGAATTTTCAACTAAAGAGATGAAGATTCAAGTCAAATGATGACGAATTTGCAACTAAAAAAGATTTTAATTTTTTATCAAAAATAGATGAATTTTCAAACCGCAAATTTTAATTTTTCACAGAAAAGTTCATAAGAAAAAAAATCAATCGCATTCTCAACAAAAAAGAAGGGCTTCTAACTTAATTGAATTATCAACAAAATAATTCAATTGTCAACCAAAAAATAAAATTTTTAACCAGAAATATTTATTTCCAAAACAAGATACAAATTTTCAACAAAACAGTAAAATCTTCCTTCGTAGAAATGAACTTTCACCCAAAATGAAATTTCCAACTAAAAAAATATACTATCCAAAAATAGAATAAAAATATTTTGAATTAAAAAAATTAATTTTCTACAAAAAATATTCACGAAGAGATAAATTTTAAACTAAAATAATGAATCTTGTACTACTTATTTTTGTAATAATAATTTTTGTTTGCAGTATAGGCCTTGACAAAAAATATTCTGAACAGTTAGATTTTCAGCAAAGCGACGAATTTTTAAGTTAAAACAAATTCCACAGTAGTAAGATTTTTATTCAAAAGAGTTAATTTCCAACAAAAAAGATGAATTTTCAGCACAATGAATGAAGTTTCAAACAAATAGCTGAATTTTTTACTAAAAAGAAATAAATAAATTCTACATCAAAAATAGAATAATTATAGTTCCAGTTGAAAAATTCATTTATAATAGAAAAAAAATAATTTTCCAAGAAATACTTAAAAGTTCAAAGAAAGAGATGAAATTTTTAATAAAAATAGTTGAACTTTCGACCAAAGGAGATGCATTTCCAACACAATGGTTAAATTTTAAACAAAATAATTTAATTTTCAAAAAAACTGTTGAATTTTCAACCTACGAAGGTGAATTGTGAGCCAACTGGTCCGATTTTCAAACAAAAAGAATAAATTTCAACCAAAAATAGTTCCTTTTTCAACAAAGTAATTGAATTTTGTAGAAGACGGTTGAATTTTCGATAAAAAAGATGAATTTTCAATTCAAAATTACGAATTTTCTGCCAAAAAAGACAAATCGTCAACAAAACAGTTGTATTCTTGACAAAAATGTGACTTCTTATCAAAATCTTTGAATTTTCAACAATATAATTGAATTTTGAGCAAAATAATTAAATTTAAAAAAAATAGTTGAAGTTTCAACTAACTTCTTGAATTCTTCACCTGCAAAGTTGAATTTTCAACAAAAAGGTGAATTCTCAACAAAAAATGTAATAGTTGATATGTGAAAAAAAAATTCGAATAAAATAGTTATATTTCCAACTGAAGAGTTTAATTTTTTAACAAATAGTTTAATTGTCAACAAAGAAACATAAATTTTCAACCCGACATTGAAAAGTTAAATTTTCAATAAAACCATTCATTTGCAACAAACAAATTTTCAATCAAATAGTCCAATTTTTAAGCAAAAAGAATGATTGTTGACTATAATGATGGATTTTTCAACAAAAAAATTACTTTTCAAACAAATAGTTTATATTTCGGTGAAGGAAGAAAAAAGTTCGTTCAAATAGTTGAATTTTCAAGCCAGAATACAAATTTCTTGATGTAAAAAAGTTGAATTTTCAACGAGAAATTGAATTCTCAATCAAACAGTTACATTCATCATTAAGAATGAAGAATTTCAAAACCAAGAAGATTAGTTTTCACGAAAAAATATCAATTCTCAAATAAATTTTTGATTAAAAAGATCAATTTTCAACAAATGGGTGGCATTTTCAAACAAAAAAGATTAATTTGCAAGCAAAAACAGTTTCATATTAAACCAAGTAATTGAATGTTTTAGAAGACAGTTGAATTGTCAACTGATAAAGATAAATTTTTGAACAAAAATAAAAAAGTTACATTTTCAGTAAAAAAATTGATGTGCAACAAAAAAAAACCAACAAAATAGTCAAATTTTCTACCAAAAAGATTTTTCAACAAAATACCTCATTTTTCTGCAAAATATTTGAATCTAAAAAAAAGTTGAATTTTCTACCTACAATCTTAAATTTTCCATGAGAAGATAAATTTAAAAAAAAATGTATAAGTTGGTATTTCATGCAAAAAAACTATTTTTTCAACAAAATAGTTCACTTTTTATTAATTTATGCCTCAAACAAAACAGACTAATTTTGAAAAAAAAAGAATTGAATTAAAATAATTGAATTTTTAACCAAGAAAGATTTTTCAGTCGAAGAAAAAAAATCTCAGCCAAAATGTTGAATTGAAAAATCAATTTAAAAATGTATAAATTTTCAATTTATGTAGGCAATTTCAAGCAATTTTGAGCCAGAAACATAAATTTATATATCAAAATTCCTTCTAGAATCTTTTTGAATATTCTCTTAAGCATTTGTTTTAAAAAATCATTTGAAAAATTTTCAGGAATCTAATGCAAATTTAGTTATCTGTAGACTCGAATTTTTCCTACAATTTTTTGAAAATACAGTAAAATTTAAAAAGTTGCTTCAACATTTTCCAGGTTTTATTTTGTAAATTAAGTAAATCTAAAAAAATATTGTTTCAAATTAATTAAAAAAAATATTGTTTCAAATTAATTTAAAAAAATATTGTTTCAAATTAATTTAAAAAAATATTATTTTCAGTTTTTCGAGGAACGTTCGTAAAATCTTTTTCTTTTTTTGAAAGTTTTCAAAATGTTTATAGAAAACTTCTAAATTTTGTGTTCAGAATCTTCAAAAGTCTAGGTTTCGTTTTAAATTATTTGAAATCTTTCCAAGTTTTAAATATGCTGGAATCTATTCAAAACTTCTAAATATAGAATTATTAATTAAATAAGGATTTTTTTAGTTTTTAATGAAAATTGCGTTTTTTTTTGGTTGAAAATTAATTTTTTAGCCGAAAATTTAACTATTCAATGTTTGATTGAAAATTCATTTATTTGGTTGAGAATTGCTTAATTTAGAATTTTTTTTTTAAATCTATGTATTTTGTTGAAAATCAATCTCTTTGGGTAGAGAATTAATTTTTTCGGATGAAATTCAAATATTTCGTTAAAAAATTTTGTTTATTAAAAACACATTTTTGTGGTTGAAGGCTCATTATTTGAGTAAAAAATGTATTTATTTGGTTGGCAGTTTTACTATTCTGTTGGAAATTCGTTTTTATTAATTTGAAAATAAATGTTTGAACTGCAAATGTAACTATATATTTGAAAATTCAATTATTGTGGTAGAATTTCCTGTAGCTATGCCTACTTGAATTCTATGTCATATTTCTTGAACTGACAACATTAAATTTTTTCTTTCAAATTGCTGGAAACCTCAGTTTTATTGATTTATTAGTATTAATTTATCATAGTATTTAGACAACCTTAGATTTCTCGTAAACGTAAAGTTTGCACACTCTTTTTCTAAATATTAAAAAAAATTAAAGCTTCAACAAATTACAAACACGGTTCTCCCGACAACAATAGTTTCAAATTGTTTTGCGTAATTTCGAGATGGTTCCAGAGTTAATCGAAAATGCCACCATGCACTTTTTAATAGTCGGATTTAGTTTAAAAATTTGTTTTTAAAAAATGCAAAAAGTTTCTGAATTTTTTCAAAAAAATAGTTTTCTTATAGTTTTTCTTATTTTCAATAATTTTAAAAGAATACATCTTAATCCAAAGCAATCAGATTGTCCTACTAAATCAAGAACAAATTGCAATATCCTGGATTAGAGGTGAATATAATTATAATACAGAAGAATGTAAAAATCACTAGTTTAATTTAGAATAATTGTATGTATAAAATCTGCTTGATTCTTAATTTGATAATTGAGACACTTTTATTCTCCCTGATATTAGCAAAAAAGAACATACTCAGTCGCAATAGTCAAGATAAGAAGTTTTATCGAGATTTCATGTTTTTTCTCCTAAACTGTTTTGTATTTGCAAGTAATAAATTATCACACATTGTAAGATTTAGAAATTATTTGCTTTTCCGCCAAGCTTAAGAAATGTGCTCGTCACGCACATACTATCAAAAGCAACTGTAACGAGGACTGTGATCATTTTCCAGATACCAGTTTTTTGCCCAACTTAGTTTTTTTTTTTTTTGAGAGGAAAATTCTTGATTCGAAACCTTTTGTCTTGCTCTTCAGTTTGCAAGATGACGGGAGAAGTGACGTGCGCTTTCTTACTGAGTAAGTAAATTATCTATATAAACCAAATACATTCTTGCTGTGAAGAGATTTTATTAAAGAAATGAATAAGCCGGACGTCGAAAAAGAGCCTATGAACTAAAATTTCGTTTTCTAGAAAAAAAAGGAAATTCGTCTCGATTTCAATTAGTAATCAAATAAATTCTTTCAACTGAGGTCGCATACCTTTGCACTTAAAACTTACAAAAATATGCCATACAGAGGAAAAGGGATATAACTAATTCTTCTGCTAAGATCCCTTCTCCATGAGGCACATTTTGTTTGAGTTTTTGGGAAATTAAACACGATTTTCTGATTTTTCTATTTCCGAGTACTGTATTGATTCTGCATCTTTCTTCAAAAGTAAGTACAGAAAAATCTGAGTTCAAGCGAAATCTCTTAAAATTATATTTTACCGTCTGCCCTTGGACATAGCCGGACTCGCACCCGCATACCTGCGGAGTGTACCCCCACCATTGCGCCCAGCGCGTTACCCCTCACTTGCTTTTACCATGTGTATCTCGCGTCGGATTATAGATGAGAGGCGGGCATACCCGAAATCTTAAAATTAGCGAGGCAAACGATATAGCAGGGCCAGCGGAATATTTCGCCAACCAGTCACGACATTGTCCAAAATCAACTTTATATGGGCCTAATATTTTGTGTTTTAAATTTAAAAAATCACTTATATTAACTTCAGAAAACTGTAGGTTAAGTTCACAAGTCACCTTTGAAAACTTCCAGGTCGAACTTCAAATGTAAAAATAATATTAAAAAAACCTTAGAATTCACCCCTAGTTGTTTTAACAAAAACATTCAAAGTAGCAAATGAAAAATGTAATTTACGTGACATATATTTTTTCAAAAGATCTACAACTTTTTGAAAGCTTTTTTGTCAATTTTTCATATTTACTGAGATAATCGCAAAAAAACATGATTTTTTATGGGGTTTTCATTGTTTTCACCTTGAAAGTAAAATTTGCGGGTATTTTCACTATCATTCCAGCAGTCTAAAATTATTCGGAGGTATATACTGTTTGGAACTTTAACAAAAAAAAACGAATTCAGACTTTCAACTTAATCTCAAGCTATCTGAATTGAAGCGACGAATTCATTTTACTTGAACTTCCAAAATTTGGAATTTGCTCACCCAATTCGCCTATAAAAATATAAATTGTTATATTTTACAACAAATTTTATCAAACCTATATTATTTTCAGGAATATTTGCAGCAATTACTTTGTTGAAAATTCGTGTTGTTGGTTGAAAATTATTTTTGTTAAAAATTGATCTTCTTTTTGGTGAAAAATTACTCTTATAATGATCCGTTTCATACCTCCCCCCCCCTCCCCACGATAATGTATTGACCTCGCGCTACGTGCTCGTTCTTTGTACTTCCTCCACATTTGTGGACATACCTTTTAAGATTAAAGGTCAAGCATCCTCAACCGTGATTCGGTGATTGGGAATTCTCTTTTGTTAAAGCTCCTCCTGCTTTAGCAAACACATTCTCATCACGCATCTCGTGCTTCGCATCTTGGTCTGGGACTGCTTATCCAAATATTGCAAAATATTGTACAAATTTTATTTTTCATGAATATTTTAATTTTTTCATGAATATTTGGTCCTTATTTTGCACTAATTTTTATTTTGATTCTCAGCTACTCTAAAAAATGTATTATTTCAATCGATTCATGTTATTACAATTCATAATATGCATTGATATTGAAACAGGTGTGTTTCCATTGTCCTGTTCTTATAATAAAAGAAAAATGGACGTCCTATACAATAAAATGATGTTAATTAGCATTTGATTACACTTCTTGTCGTTTTTCTAAAAAAATGATTTTTTTATTTCCAATATTATTTTCTACGATTTGTACAAAAAATACGCATCCTATCAATTATGATTAATAACAAATTTGTAGCTATTTTTCGGCGGAGAAACTTTTTTCTATTGATTTTCCCATAGTTTGAGTCGTTTGCTCAAAAATAAATTGAATTTTCAAGTTTTATTTTTATGATTAAAACAAAAACTAGGCGTTTTTTCGATTACTGATTAGAAACAAATTTATAGATATTTTTTTAAGTATACAACTTTTGTTTTTTATATTTTTTTCACACCTTGCGTCGATTTTCCAAGAATTCAATGTTTTCATTTGTGATATTATTTTTCATAATTGAAAAAAAATACGTGTCCTATCAGAAACATAATTTTAACGAATTTGTAGCTTTTTTCCGGGTTAACAACTCTTTTCTATTAGTTTTTTTTTATCTTGTGTTATTTGTAAAAAAATCCAATTTTTTATTATTAATATTAATTGTTATGAATGAAACAAAAACTACGTGTCCTATAAAATAGTATATTGTGCTATAAGTTAAAAAAGCGAGAGATTTAAAACGAGTGTGAAGTTAGCCACCCAAGCGGAGCGAGGGTGGCTATCACATGAGTTTTATATCGTCACTTTTTCAATGTGTGGGACACGCTACTTTTTCTATAATTTGTTTAAAAAGTGCTAGTTTTTGTTTACCTGTTTTTTGTGTAAAAAGAAGGCGATTCTTTGTCGATTGACGCAACAATAACACCGTATTTTCGGAGAAACTGACGGTGTGTTTAGGTTAGGGACGGAGTCGGAAAATAGAATGAGGTTGACTGCGCACGATGCACGAGCACACCCGAGGCAGCACGAACACACCCGGAGTAACACGAAGCAATTTGCACTTTATTTACTTTTTCCACTGTGCCTCACTTTTGTCACTGCTTCCATTTACTTTTTCCACTCCATCCGTCCACTTTTTCCACTGTTGCCCGGAAAGGTCGGCACTGCGCATGCGCCACGTCATCGACCAATAATCAGTCACTTTTTACACCAAAAACAGGTGGAAAAACTGGCACTTTTTCGCAAATTATAAAAAAAAATTATTAGCAAAAAATTGGTAGGTCTTTTCGAAATGGATAATTTTCGTTCCATCATCTTGCTCTAACTTTTCGAATTTGTATCCAAAATAGCTGGTTAACAAACTCGACTTTTTATTGGTCCCTAAAACTGTGTGCCAAATTGCAACCTAATATGATTAGTCTCGAAACGTGGAGATTTAAAGAAATCCAACCTTTAAAATCTTTAATATCTCTCAAGAAACACCCTTTCTTCACAAGAGGACATTTCTCTGAGTGAATCAAATGTACTAAGAAAATACATAGCTACCAACAGCGCCCCACCGTGGAGACAGACTGATAATCGGACTCATAATCAGACTGACCCTTTGACTACTACGTGATACACTATATAGTCCTGACCATAATTCAAGTCCGCCTTCTAACAACAAATAGTTTACTAAAAGAGTGTCCTTTTTTGTTTCGAACAATCTGGGAGATACCCGTCCATGCTTCTTGACCTGGTGCCTTGCTCTCTCATTCATAATCAGAC
>CAKNXH010063112.1:178471-196650 GCA_932178445.1 Andricus quercusramuli
CTTCTTGACCTGGTGCCTTGCTCTCTCATTCATAATCAGACTGACCCACAGTGGGGCCAAATGGAAAAACGATGTTCAAAATAATCTGTAGCTCGCAATTCTTCATCGATTTTCAACTTTTTTTTTTCAAAAAATTCAGCATTAAATTCTTAAGAAACATGTCGAGGCCGATTTTTTAATTTTTTTTTTTTTTAAATTTATATAGAACTGCAAACATCGAAAAAAATGTTGATTTACAACATTTTTTTTTTTAATTCTCTGTAGAAATTTTTTTTAGTGGCATCAGGCCTCAGGTTTGATGCGCAAGGGTCAGTGAAAGAAAAAAATTTGTTGTTATTTCAAGTTATTTGTTATAAACAAATATTTGCAACAAATAGCCAGTATGATGGATTATGTTTTTGTGAAGTATATTTATGCATCGAAATCGCTTGTTCTGAGCAACGAGGTGACATGTGATCATGAAAATGTGATGTCCGATATCATTTTTTAACTTTAACAACAAATAATATAAACAAATGCATGATTTGAACAGTTTTAGGCAGAAACAAACCGTATTTTCTTCCGATTGTCCTCGAATCTCATTGCCAGTGATATACATTGATGTATTATTGTCACCTCAAATAATTTGTTGATATTATCAACAATTATTATAAACAAATGCATGATCTAAACAGTTTTAGGCAGAAACAAAACGAATTTTCTTTCGATTATCTTCGAATCTCATTGCCTGTGATGCAAATTGATATATTTTTGTCATCCGATATCATTTTTTCAATTTATCAACAAATAATATAAACAATCGCATGATTTGAATAGTTTTAAGCAGAAACCAACCGAATTTTCTTCCGATTGCCTTCAAATCTCATTGCCTGCGATGCTCATTGATATTTTTTTGACTCAAAATATCATTCAACATTTTTATGAACGAATCATTTGAACAAATTCCTATTATGGACATTTCATAATTCCAGTCCTCATTTCAAGAACGATTTATTCTAGAATCAAGAGCTCAAGAGCTTTAGGATGAAAATCACTATCTATATGTCTCCAGCTTCCTCTTAGATGTGACAAGTATGCATCAGATGAGATGAGTAATTTATGCAATAGATCAGTATTGGTGGCAATGAGATTCGAAGAAAATCGGCAGAAAATTAGGTTTGTTTCTGTCTAAAACTGTTCAGATCATGCATTTGCTTATAATAATTGTTGATCAATTTTACAAATTTTTTCAGATGACAAAAATACATCACTGTATATCATCGGCAATGAGATTCGAAGGCAATCGGAAGAAAATTCGGTTCGTTTCTGCCTAAAACTATTCAAATCATGCATTTGTTTATATTATTTGTTGTTAAAGTTAACAAATGATGTCGGACATCACATTTTCATGATCACATGTCACCTCGTTGCTCAGAACAAGCGATTTCGATGCATAAATATACTTCACAAAAACATAATCCATCATACTGGCTATTTGTTGCAAATATTTGTTTATAACAAATAACTTGAAATAACAACACATTTTTTTCTTTCACTGACCCTTGCGCATCAAACCTGAGGCCTGATGCCACTAAAAAAAATTTGTACAGAGAATTAAAAAAAAAATGTTGTAAATCAACATTTTTTTCGATGTTTGCAGTTCTATATAAATTAAAAAAAAAAATTAAAGAATCGGCCTCGACATGTTTCTTAAGAATTTAATGCTGAATCTTTTGAAAAAAAAAAGTTGGAAATCGATGAAGAATTGCGAGCTACAGATTATTTTGAACATCGTTTTTCCATTTGGCCCCACTGTGTGACCTCTTGACTACTACGTGATTCACTATCTACTCCTCACCATAATTCAAGTCCGCCTTCTAACAACAAATAGTTTATAAAAAGGGTGTCCTTTTTTGTTCTCGAACAATCTGGGAGATACCAATCCATGCTTCTTGACCTGGTGCCTTGCTCTCTCATTCATAATCAGACTGACCTCTTGACTACTACGTGATTCACTATCTACTCCTGACCATAATTCAAATCCGCCTTCTAACAACAAATAGAGAACAAAAAGGGTGTCCTTTTTTGTTTCGAACAATCTGGGAGATACCCATCCATGCTTCTTGAGCTGGTGCCTTGCTCTCTCATTAATAATCAGACTGACCCCTTCACTACTACGTGATTCACTATCTACTCCTGACCATAATTCAAGTCCGCCTTCCAACAACAAACAGTTTATAGGAAGGGTGTCCTTTTTTTGTTATCGAACAATCTGGGAGATACCCATCCATGCTTCTTGACCTGTTGCCATGTTCTCCCATTCATAATCAGACTGACGCCTTGACTACTACGTGATTCACTATCTACTCCTGACCATAATTCAAGTCCGCCTTCTAACAACAAATAGTTTATAAAAAGGCTGTCCGTGGAGTGAATGACGCCTGAAACAAAATACCTAGAATACTAATGGGCTTGAGTGTAACTTCACATGATGACTTTGCAAGGCTCATCACTTGGGATGATCGCTAGAGAGATTGATCAGAAACCTGGATCGGAGCCGTTTTGCGGAACGATCATATTATTTATATAAATAATACGGGAATTCTAGATCAATCTAAAAATGTATAACCTCACCCACATTACTCCCTTCCTCACCGAGTAAGTGACGCTTAACCCGAAATTGAAAAGGCTGAAGGGTATAATAATATTGCAAATTTTGATAGATCATGAAAATTTTCAACAAAATAATTTTAAATAAAGATAAATAAACTGGCAGAAGAAAAATGTGTCTTTTTCTACTGAAGAAAAAAATTTTAATTAAAAAGAACTAAAACTTCTTTACAAAAACAAACTAATTGTGACATAAAAATATTATAGTGAACTAAAGAAATAAGAATAAAAAATGTGAACAGCACAAAAATATGCTGATACTAACAAAAAATGAATCTTCAGTCATAATGAATGAATTTTAAATAATAAAAAAAAAATTCAAATCCAAAAACACGAATTTCCAACAAAACAGTTCAAATTTGGAAAAAAGTGTTTATAAAATGGCTGTGTCTAGTCGTCCCGAAAAATTAGGAGCACTGGACCAATATTATTGATGTGGCGAGTCACAGGGCTGCCTTCCCGCCCTCAACCGAAAATTCGGGACGACTAGCCAAGCTTATGAAAAATATTGCACTAGTCATCCCGAATTTCAGGACGACGAGACACTGTGTTATGAAATAAATTCAGTTTTGAAAAAATAAATAAATTTTCAACTTAATGATAGAATTTAACAAAACGTAAATTTCTAATCCAAAAGGAGAAATTTTAAATACAAAACTTAAATTTCAATTTGATTAAATTAATTTATTGAATAAATAATACATACATGAAAACTTTCCACATATAATATGACTGTAATTTTCTTTTGAATTGAATGTTCAAATTAGATTAATTAGAGTTATTTTATAAATAATGAAAAATGAATAAATTTCAACATGATTACTTGCAACATACCGGGTGTCATAAAAGTCCCGGGATGGCTGAATATTTCCTCAGGTAAAATATTTTTCAGGGAAGTCGAGGTCATTATTGAAGTAACTTTCAACGAGGAATTCAATAGTGACCTTTATTTTGATCTTGAAGACGACCTTCAAAGTTTTTTCAAGGTCACATTTTTTTTAAACGAAAACCCCCTTGTTTACATCGGCAATCGATATAGCGGAAAATTTTACGTTCAAATATGTACCCAGGTCATTCATAAGTACATTGTAACCTTAAAGGTCACTCTAAGGTCATTTAAACTTGAACAAGGTCTGCATATCTCTGGGGATAGAAGCTTTTCAAGTTTGTTTCGTAACGAGCAAAGTTACTAACTTTAACAGGGCGTATTCTGTCGTGACCTTGAGGATGACCTTGACGATGAACATCAAGGTCATTTTAAGGTAAAAGTTTTTTAAAAATTGGAAACACCCTTCTAAGGTTACAATGTACCTATGTATGATATGTGTATACTGTATATATTTAAACGTAAAACTTCCCGCTCTATCGATTGCCGATATAAGAAAGGGGGTTTCCATTTTTTTCAAGTTGACCTTGAATAAACCTTGAAGTTCATTGTCAAGATCAAAGTAAAGGTCACCATTGAATTCCTCGTTGAAATTTACTTCAAGAATGACCTTGACCTCCCTGAAAATTATCTTACCTGAGGAAAAATGAAGCTGTTCCGGGACTTTTGTGACACCCGGTATGAAATTCAATTGAAAATGAAAAAATCAGTAAATAAATATGTTTACTATTTTTATTTTCACAGCCAGCGCAGTTATATTCTCGGCAACCTTGGCGAACCCAAGCCCAAGTCATGTGAGTTCTACTTTACTTAAAACAATTTTTTTAAGTTCTATGTTATATATTATTATTATATTATTATCAGTATTATTATTATACTACAAGCAGTGTATCATAAATAATTTTTGAAGGACGAATTTTTAAAAATAATTAGATAGTTGTGCAAACAACAAAATATTTCAAAAATCGTAATTATAATTTGATGAAATTAACTCGTTACATTATTTAATCATTCCATATCTACTGCAACAGATATTCTTCAACTTTTAGTTTCGACATTTCTGAAGATTTAAAAATATGTTGAGAAAGAATCTCGAAAATGATAGGATAATTTTTTTTATTTTGCAGAATTTTAACAAATTTTAAGAAAAACAAAGTGTTTCAACAGATATTCAAAAGTTTTAAAAATATTAGAAAATAATTTAAATCTTGAAAATTTGGAAAGCTTTTAAGAGTATAAAAAAATTTCATAAGTTTGTAAAATTTCATAAGCTTTAAACTAAGTTCGAAAATCAATTTAAAAAAAAATTTCCACAGATTTCAAAAGGTTTCTGAAAATGTCGACAAAAATCTGAAAGATTTTAAAACCAATTTTTTAATTTTGTAAGATTTTCCATATGTTTATAAAAATTTGAGTCAGTCAAAAATATAAATAGGAATTTTCAAAGTTTTGAAGATATAAAAAACAATACAAATCTTGAAAAGGTTTATAAAAATTTATGAAATATTTTTTAATTTCTTCCAAACTTCTAAAATTCCTAAATATCTTTCATAAGGTCCCGGGTTTTTCCTAATATTTTGTAAAATCCTTTAATTGAAAAAATATATTTCTTCCAAATTTTCTAGTCTCAATATATCTGAAACCTTAAGAAATATTCTCGAATTTTCTCGAGAATCATAGGAAAATTATAATGATATAACTCAAAAAACAAAGCGATAATACTTACATCCTCGGCCTCTTTTGTACAGTCAATAAAATTTAGAAACTCTTGAATTATAAACATTCAAAAGTGAAATTAAAATTTTTTTATGTAAGCGCTCAATAATTTAATCGTATGAAATAAAAGCTATTAACACGTCTTAATTAAGAAAATTTTAATAAAGTGCTTTTATACTGAAAAATAACATTTTTTTACATTTATAAATTGTACAGTTCAGGGATTCAGATTCATTTCAAAAAATATAAATCTAGGTTATTGTTTTCAAAGCTGTAAATTGAATAATTAATCAATAAATTTGTAAATTTTCTAATTTATATCATTTGAAGCAATTTTATGCTAGAAACATTAAAGAGTTGAACAATTCAAATTTGTTTAGACCAAACAGTTTTGAAATTCGAATTTTACTAAAAAATTAAATCATTCTTTAAGTAGTTTTAAATAAATATTGATTATTGACTTAATTTCTCTTCAATTGTCATTCATAAATAACAATTTATTTTTGCTTTGAAATATTTTTAAATATTGCTTTTAAATTACTTTTTCAAAATAAAAAATAATTATTCGAGGAATATCAAGAAACAATTTTTATAGTCTTGAAACCTTCAAAAAACCTAAAAAAAGCTTCAACATTTCTTTCAAAATCTTCAAAAATCTACATTTTGTTCTACATTTTCTGAAATCTTTGCGAAACGACCTGTAAGTTTCACTCTACTCAAAACAGTTATATAAAATTCATATCATTATTATTTATAACACAAGATGCCTTCATTTGATTCCCCGGGTAAAAAAATTTTGGTATGGGATTGATCTAGGAAAACATCTGTGAAATCGTATGGGAGTGATCTCTCAGATAGTATAGTAAAAGTATGGCATTTGAGACGATCCCATACTTCATGTATGTTTGAATGAAGTATAGTGAATGTATAGCTCAAATATAGCTGAAGTATAACAATGTATATTTGAAGTATAGGGGAAATATTTTTGAAGTATATTTGAGAAGTATAGCTGCAGTATAACTGAAGTATAGATCAAGTATAGCTGATGTTCAGTCAACGTATAGCTGAAGTATATCTCTTAAGTATAGCTCAAGTATATAGATCATGTCTAAAGTATAGGAAAATTATGGCTATAGTAGGTACAGCCGTATCGTTGCTGATGAGCGATAATCAGTTATCTGAAATACATGAAAATAGAGATCCAGAATCATGATTTTCATAATGTCAAAGGATATTGTTTGGAAATGCTGAAATAAGTAAAATGCTATTAATGTTATGTTTAGGAATCAAAGATCTGGATCTCTTACCAATATATATGACATAAGAGTCATATAAGTAGTCCGTTATACCCTTTGAATATTTTATATCCTCGCAAACAATATTCAAAATATAGTTGACTTACGAAATCAATTTGAATCGCGAACTTTTGAAATTTTTAGACGAGCTGTCATTTATGATACCTTGTGTTTTATCACGTTGTTAGGATATCTTGAAGAACAAATGAATGCAATTCTATGTCCGATACTTTTGCCATACTTAAGTATAAATGAAGTATAATCTGTACTTCAGCTATACTTAAGTATAGATGAAGTACATCCCATACTTCAGCTATACTTAAGTATAGATGAAGTATATCCCATACTTCAGCTATACTTTAGCTATACTTTAGATATACTTCAACCATACTTCAGCTATACTTTAGATATACTTTATCTATACTATTTCAATATACTTGAAGTATGGGATCGTCTCATTAACCATACATTTTTTATACTTTGGAAAGTCAATGATTGATCACTCCCATACTTATGATTTTTACTCGGGTCATATTAAAAATACTAACAATTTTTCTGTTTTCATAACAGGGCCAACTTGCACCACCACCCGTGAGTTTTACTTTATTCATAACAGTTATTCACAATTCCTATACATTATATATCTACATTTTTAAGTAAAATTTTCTATTATATGGAATTTTTTTGGCATTACAAAATATCAAACTGCAATAGTTTTGATAACTACCACTTCTGCTAACTAAAATGATATTTCTTGTAGCGAAATCCCGTTGCGTGTGTCCGTAGATGTGATGAACGTGGTGTGAGTAAAAAATTTTAAACAGTCTTTTTTATATCGAAAACAGATTAGTTTTCCAAAGAATTTAAACTGAAAAAATATATTTTCTAGATGGAAGAAGACAATGAAATTTGCATAACTTCTGGTTTTTTCAATGCGTTTTCGACCCCAGAGCATTTCGACTGCATAAGAGCATGTGGAATAAGTAATGGGGCAAGATATTTTCTAAAAATTAATTGCTTAAATAACTTAAAATACCACCTCTACAAATAATGTCATTGTGGACGATCAAAATTTGAAACATGTCAACCTATATTTAATGCGAAATAATTCAATTTGAATTTTTTTATTATACATGTTAAATATGACATATAAAATTTTTAAAAAAGGATTAGGTTTTCAAGACGGAATAAACATGTAGACTTTAATAAAAAGTAATTATTATTTTAGATGTCGTAAAAATAAATGATGGACCTTGTGAGTCTGAGCATCGATTTCATTTTGAAGGATGGATGAGACGACCACTAGTTGTGAGTTTTACCTTACTCAGTACAGTTATTTTCAAATTTATATATTATATATATATATATATATATATTACAATATACCTTCATCTTTCATATTAAGGAAAATAAATATTTTTCTTTCACCAACTGGTAACAATAACATTATTGTTAGAAAAACATGTGAAAAAGTATCTTGCTTATTGTAGAATTACTCGCTCACTAAAAGTGCTAGTCTTACCTTTGTCAGGGAATATCCATATAATATCACAAACACTTCAATTACATGGAATTTCTGTGCATTTGAAAATCTTCAAACTATAAAATCTTTGACAAATAGTACTTCTGCTACTGAAAACTATATTTATTGTAGGAAGATCGCCGAATCCTGTGTGGCCGGGGATGCAGAGTAAGTAAAACAAAATTTACGCGATCTTTCTCTTATCAGATAACTGTTCGTTTCCCACAAAATTATAAACTAAAATAATATATATATATATATATATATATATATATATACGTTTTTAGGAAGGTGGATCGACAAATCTTTGCACATATGATGGTTATAGACAGCGGACTTTGACTGTAGAGTATCACACCTGCTTGGGTCACTGTGAACTAGGTCAGTTGTGTATCAAGACATTTTATCTTCAGGAAATAATTTGTTTGAGTATCATAAAATACTGCTATTACAAGTGGTTCACTTTTAAGCGTTTGAAATTTGATATATAATAATCTCGAATGCTTCAAACATGATAAAGTTTTACTTTCAAACATTCAGTGCATAATAATAAACATTATTAATAATTCTTTTAGCTCCCCTAATACTACATGCAGGACGATGTCATGCCACAAGTAGTCTGACGCTACTTTGATTATGAAATCGTTTATGAAAAACATGCATTTCATGTAATCCATGTAATAAAATACTTGAGTGTGATAATTGCAAATGTTCAATTATTTTCCATGCTTGCATTTTAGATTATAATCACGGCAAATAAATTGGCTTTACATATGACAATCTCAGTTTAACGCATTATAGGGCACTTCAAAAGTACAAAATTCACACAATCTAGTAGGATTCTGCATAACAATACATCACTTTATCACAAATCTTTCGTTTCATTCAAATGTGTTCGATAGAAAAAATATAAAATCATGATGACCGAATTAAAAAATATGCTTTTATCGCAGCTATCTGTGTAGCAATCAATCTTGACAACGTTAAATGACTAATACTGTGTTTTAATATACGCTTAAGGAAAATCCTTAAGTTATCTACTTTAAGATATATTTTTTTCTGATCGTTTTGTGGTAAGTTTAAATTTTAAAATGTTCAGTTTGAATGTTTCAATTTATTTATTTTTTATCTAAAGCACTTAAGAAAAATTGGCCTTCGAATTTTTTCTGTGTTTCAAGTAGAAAAGATCCGTTGACCTCGTCAGCATCCGGCGTTTTGACAAGAATAAGATAATAAAATTCAGACAATTTAGACTTTGTTTTAGATACACTGAATCTTTTCATGTTTATTTTAAAATTAAGTGAACATTTTTCCTGCGTATATTGAGATTTATTAACCAATGTGTTCTTTCGCAAGTGGGCTATCGTAAAAAATGAAATCTTGCAAAAGTCAGGAATTTTCTAAAGAAATTTTTCAAAGTGCTTCTTATTAAAATAGTTCATTGGAATCTTCTCATTTCAAATTGTTTTAATCAGTTTATAAGAGATTCTATGGTACAGATTTTACAACATTAAGATTCTGGTCTTCGAATATTTATGATCAGGGAAAATAGAAAATTGGCCAGGCAATTTCGGAAATAAATTTTTGGGTCCATTTTAGTTAAAAATTAACTTTTTGTGAAAATTCATATTTTGGAATTAAATTTTCTTCGACCGTTTTATGTTTCAATCGAACTATTTATTATTCAAAAGTAAAATCTTTTTTGGTAGAAAATTCAACTACGTAGTCAAATGTTAAGGCAATTTGTTGAAAAATAGTTTTCTGTTGTTACATATTAATCATTTTAGTTGAAAATTCAACTATTTCGTCGAAAATTGATCTTTTTTTATTGAATCTTCTTGGTTGGAAATTTACTCTTTTTTATTAATGATTCCACTCTTTGGTTGAGAATGAATTTTTTATTGTTAATTCAACTGTTTCACAGAAAATTCTTTTTTCGAGATGAAAGATTAACAATTTGGAATAACTTTGTTCTTTTTTCACTGAAAAATCAACTGTTTAGTTGAAAAGCCATTTTTTGGTTGGAAAATCCATCATTATAGTTGGAAATTAATCTTTTTCCTGAAAATTTAACGCTACCATTTTTGCTTAAAAGTTCACATTTTCTAGTTGATAATTCGTGTATTTTGTTGAAAATTCCAATGTTTACTTGAAAATGTAACTATTTTGTTGCAAATTTGTCATTTCTTTGTCTGAAATATCAGTTATTGTACTTTTTGTTAAGAATTCATCTTTTTGCTGAAAAAGAAACTTTGTAGGTACAAAATGCAAGTATTTGAATAAAAATCAACCTATTTTCTTTAATTCATCACTTTATTGAAAAATTAGGTTCGCTCTTAAAAAAAATTTTTTCGGTCAAAAATACAACTGTTTTGTTGGCGATTCGTCTTTTTGACAGAAAATTCGTAATTTTGGATTGAAAATTCATTTTCTTTTTTTAAAAATTTAACAGTCTCGTACAAAATTCAATTACTTGGTTGACAATGCAACTATTTCTGGTTGAAGTTTATTCTTTTTGTTGGAAAAATGGACCATCTGGTTGATAATTCATCTTCGTAGGTTGAAAACTCAACAATGTGGTTAAAAATTCAACTATTTTTTTGAAAATTCAATTATTTTGTTCAAAATTTACCTCATAATTTTTTTATAGGATATTTAGTTTTTGTTTTAATCGTAAAAAATAACATTAAAAGTAAACAAGTTAAATTTTATACATAATAGTGTTAAACAAAACGTAGAAAATTTCACGAGACACGTGATGACAATATGTTCGTTAAAGCCAAAGGAGCTTTAACAAGAGAGAATTCACAATCACCAAATGATAGTTTTCGATATATTTTTACTGAAAAGGTACAAAATACAGAAAAAAGAGCATTTTTTTTTAGAAATGATAGGAGTTTTTCTTCGCAATCTTGGAACAGCAAATAATTTCAAAATCTTACAATGTGTGATAAATTATTACTAGAAAACACAACAGTTTAGGAGAAAAACATGAAATCTTAATAAAACTCCTTATCTTCTCTATTGCGACAGAGTGCGATCTTTTTTTCTGATGTCAGGAAACATAAAAGTGTGTCAATTATCAAATTAAGAATCAAGCAGATTTTATACATACAAATTTTTTATCTTTTATGTGAGGTTTAAATTAGTCACACTTAGGTATCACGCAACAAGATTTCTTTTCATAATGAAGAATTTTACATTTGAAAAAAATGCAAATTTTACTCTACCCCGTGCACAAGTTTCAGAGTCGCCCTGGTCGGGGCCAGATCTGGCCCCAATTAGGCATCTCAGTTAGGGCCAGATTAGAAATGAAACGCCTAGTCCGATCAGGGCCTGACTGGGGTATCCATAAGAAAGACCCGATTTGGTCCTGACACGGCCCCTTCTAATTTCTATAATTAAAAATATTGAAATGTGATTTATTTAATAAAAATGTAAACAATTAATTAAGAATATTGAACTTTATTACTCAAATATTTTGAAACAATTATCGTTAATTTTACAGAGAGTTTAAAAGTCTTTGTAATCCGTCGCAACAAATATCCTTGTAACGAATTCAACAATAAACTTCATATAAATATTTAGAAAAATATTCTGCAACTTGTCGTTAGATTCATCTATTTTGTTGAAAATTCATTTTTTTATGAAACATTAATCTTCTTGGTCGAGAAGTTATCCTTTTTGGTTAAAAATTTAACAATTTTGTTGAAAATTGGTATTTTTGTTCGAAGTTAATTTCTTATCCGAGTTTTCATCTGAAAATTTAACTTTTCCATTTTCAGTTGAAACTTTATCATGTATATTTTATGAGGTAAAAATTCGACTATTTAGTAGGAAATTTAAGAATTTTTTTGGAAAGTCGTCTTTTTGGGTAGAAAATTAATCTTGTTTGTTGAAAATTCAACGATTTGGTGGAAAATTCATATTTTTTGTTTGAAAGTCGTCTTCCTGGGTATAGAATTATTCTTGTTTGTCGAAAGTTCAACTTTTTGGTTGATAATTCAACTGCCTTCTTAAGAATTCATATATTTTGTTAAAAAGTCGACTTTCTGAGTAGAAAATTATTCTTGTTTGTTGAAAGTTCAACTTTTTGGTTGATAATTTAACTAGTGAGTTAAAAATTTATCTTTTTTATTGAAAATTATATTTTTTGGGAAAGATTTATTTGTTTATTCATTTATTTTTAAGTCACTGTTTTGTAAAATATTAGACTTTTTAGCTTGAAAACTTTACTCTTTTGTAGAAAATGTACCTTCCATGGTAGAAAAGTTAGGTTTCTTGGTTGTAAATAAAATTTTTTGATAAAAAATCAACTGCTTTCTGAAAAATTTGTTTCTCTTCCTGTAAATTCTAATATTTGATTGAACTCTGATCTTTTTTGTTCGAAAATTCGACCATTCGATTGAAGTTTTTTGGCTGAAAAGTTTTTTGGCACGTGTAGCAAGGAATAAAAAAGTGAGGTTATAATGCCAAAAAGTTACAGCATTAGGTCTATACGTATCCTTGTAGCATACTTAAAAGAAGAGTGGGATCTTTTTGTACAATTGGTCCTAATTCTGGATCCCAATTCTCAAACTGATTAACATTTTCACGCAGAGACGAACAATAAATGATCTCCAAAATGTGGATGCTTTTTTTAAGTTCACTGTCGGAAATCTTGGAGAGCTGGATAATTCTAGTGGATAATTCTAGTTTGATATGAACACTTCACCCCGGTGAACTTTGCGTAAATGATTAACGAAGTGAATTGAGAATTATTGTAAGCGATTTATCCAAATGACTTCACCAGTTCATCTGTTTACTTTTCGTCAATTTTCCAAAGTTGTCTTCCTTCCCTCCGTTCGTTGCCAGATAATCGAACGGAAGACTAATCGAATACATTCGAGATTAGCGCGGCAAATTCAAACTTGAATAAGTATAAACTCTAAACAGATTACAAAAAATACCTAACGTAATTAATGCTAAATTGATACTTGTATATCTATTAACTAATTTAATGCGTCGGTAAACATACATTTTTAGACATTTTGTTCAAATGGATTTAAGCTCTTTTTATTTTTTTCTCGTTTCTTATATTCTTTGCATATGAGAAGTGAAGTTTAACTAATTTACTTTGGAGTAGTCACTGAACTGAAAATTAGTTGCATGTTCACTAATTAAGATAGGGAGTAATTTTAAATTTAATTAACTCTAATTTTTAAACTAACTCTGATTTGTAGAGGGTGGCCCGATGTGGCCTGACCGAAAAAAGGTTCTTCGCTTTACAGAGAACAAGCTAAAACAGTTTTATGCTTTTGATTTGAAAATTTTACTATAATATTGAAAACTCGTCTTATTTAGTAACAAATTCATCTTCTTCGTTGAAAATTTAACTATTTTATTCAAACATAATTGATAATGTAGGGTTCCCCAAAAAGTGAATTATGCTTTATAATCGATAAATTATAAAAAAAAGTAAAAAAATTCATTAGGAGAAGACGATTGCGTAACTTTTTCAACTTTATTTAGGCAATAAGAATCTATAATATTATGTAATATGTGAAGAGGCTACATGGCTCTCTACCAAGAAAGTGTATTTACAAGGCATTGCTTCATAATGGAAAAATTTTAATTTTTATTGTTTACAAATTTAATTTATTTAACCTTACTACATTCGCATTAAAAATAACCTCTCTAATTTGTGATGAAACACAATCACACAGACACAGATCTCTTCCAATTTTGAATCATCTAAACTCAAATATTCAAAGTTGTCAATTTTAAAGGCAAAATATGTACCAATTTATAATTTCTTGCTAACTTTTCGTGTTACGCAATTTTTAAGTTGAAATATAAAATCAATATTGATACGAAATTCTGGTATTTCATAGTATTTATTATCTGAAATTGTAGAAAAGAAAAGCAAGGGCAATATTTTTGATACCTTGATGAAAATCGATATCTCGTCTTCAGAATTATTATATATTTTTTTTTACAATATATAAATAATCAAGCCATTGCATTTTTGTTTACAAATACCGATTTCCAAAGAAAAAAACAAACGTAAATATTTTTCACGATTGAAACAAAAACTACGGGTCCAATCCCAAAGTGGTTTATGAGAATTATATAGCCATTTGATGGATGACTAATTTTTGTCTCTTCATCTTTTTTTGTATCTTGCATAGTTCGACCGCAAAATGAAATGGTTGGAAAATAGTATAGGTTTTTTAAAATGCTAAAATTCGTCTATACAATTTTTCTCTTATCTGTCGTCGTTTGGTTTAAAATTAGAAGTTTGGAATTATTAATTTTTGAGCCAGAAAACCAAAAAAGCTAGTCCTATCCAAAAATAGTTCAGACAAAAATTGTAGACATTTTCAAGAGCTTCAATTCTTCTCGAAACTTTTTTCACGTATCTGTCGTCGTTCGGCGTAAAAACGGAATATTCCTAAGAGAAGTGTTCCAAAGCTCGATTTAATCTGTTCATTTTTTCGAGAATTATCGTTTTTACGGATGGACGAACAGACAGACTTTTTTATCAAAAAATAATTTTTTAAATTTGTCTTTGAAAATCCCGAAAAGTTTATGAATTTTTCTCAAAAAATAACTTTCCAAAGCTTCGTCTTATTGTGAATAATTAAACAAAAATACATTCTAATCTAAAGCAATCAGATTGGCCTCCTAAATCAAGAGAAAATTGCAATACCGGTTAAGCACACGTTTTTGATGCTTTGTAATGTATATGTCAGATGATCTGGAATAATACAAAAAATACTGCACGATGCAGTACTTCAGAAAAGACAATTCGAGTTGAAGCAAAATATTTAGCTTCAGTCGTAAGTACGGTATTGCAGGACTTTGAAATTTGCTGACTAATATATAACTTTAATCGAGAGGACAAGGTGGACTAGTTTCAGTTATTCATATAGTTTTAAATTTCATTTCAAATGGGGTGAATATTATTATAATAAAAAAGAATATGAAAATCACTAGTTTAAATTAGAATAATTGTATGTATAAAATCTGCTTGATTCTCAGTTTGATAATTGAAACACTTTTATTTTTCCTGATATCAGCAAAAAAGAGCGTACTCTGTCGCAATAGACAAGATAAGAAGTTTTATTTAGATTTAATTTTTTTCTCCTGAACTGTTTTGTATTTGCAAGTAATAAATTATCACAGATTGTAAGATTTCGAAATTATTTGGTTTTCCGCCGAACCTTAGAAATGTGCTCGTCAATCACATATTATATAAAGCAATCATAACGAGGACTGTGATAATTCTTAAGATACCAGTTTTTTGCCCAGCTTAGTTTTTTTTTTAACAATCTTCATTGGAAACCTATTATCTTGCTCTTCAGTTTGCAAGATGGCGGGAAAAGTGATGTACGCTTTCTTCCTGAGTAAGTAATTATCAATACAAACAAAGCACATACTTGCTGTGTAGAGATTTTATTAAAGAAATGAATAACCCGGGCGTCGAAAAGAAGCCCATTAACTAAAATTTCGTTCTCTAGAAAAAAACGGAAATTCATCTCAATTTAAATTAATAACCAAATGAATTCTTTCAACTGAGGTCACATACCTTTGCACTTAGAACTGACAAAAATATTCAATGCAGAGGAAAAGGGATCTAACTAATTTTTTTGCTGTGATCCCTTTTCCATGACGCACATTTTATTTGAGTTTTGGGGAAATTAAACATAATTTTCTTATCATCCTGTTTCCGAATAGTGTATTGATACTGTATATTTCTTCAAAAGTAAGTACAGAAAAATCTGAGTTGAGGCGAAACCTCTTAACGTTATATTTTAACGTCTGCCCTTGGACATAGCCCGATTCGCATCCGCATACCTGCGGAGTATACCCTCACCATTGCGCCCAGCGCGTTACCCCTCACTTGCTTTTACCAAGCATATCTTGCGTCGAATTGAGATTAGAAGCAGGCATACTCAAGATCTAAAAATTAGTGATATATTTCGCCAGCCCCGACATTTTCCCAAATCAACTTCACATGGGCATAATCTTTTCGCCTTAATTTTTTTTTTAATCGTGCAACAAACTTCAACCCTTAAAAACTACCCTCTGCTCAAGTTTTATATCCAACAATAATATTCAACAACCCTTAAAATTCAGCCCTAGTTGTTTGAACAAAAACATTCAAAAGGTCTTCGAGTTAGAAAGCCAGACAATTTTTTAAGTGAAAATAATTGCTCGAGTCACCTTAACAAAGCTCCAGGTTAAGTTTTGAATCCAACAATAATATTCAAAAACCCTTCAAAACCACTCCTAGTTCTTCCAGTGGAAAGATTACAAAGGGTAGTTTTTAAGGGTAAAGGTTTGTTGCACCAATTTAAACAAATTAAAGGGAACAAAAAGACCCATATAAACTTCATTTTGCACATTGTCGGTGTTTTGGTGGATTGCTAGGTACTGCAATGACTAATTCTGATGTACAACAAACAATTTATTTTGGTGGAAAAGTAATGATCAGTACAAACGATCTGTGCTTCTACGCCTTGCTTGCTCGCAACTGAGCTCTGCGCTTCTCTAGTGCGCATATGCAATACAGTACTATATAAAAAGGAGTTCTGAAGTATTAAAATATACGAAAACAGCAACATATGCTTTCGATACGTGGACTCTGCCTCGTCGTCTACTTTCCTTGATCAGAATAGGTCCTGCATAGTCGACTCCGGTTTTGGTGAATGGTCGAAGGTTTCCCGAGAGCCTGCTTTTCGGGAGATCTCCCATTATAACGTCCAGAGTTTGAGGTTTCATTTTGAAACAATGTACACATTTTTGAGTTATTTTTCTCGCTTTTCTTCTTCCAGATAAAGGCCAGTATCTATGCCTCACAGCACTTAGTAATTGCTCGGGTCCACAGTGTAGTAACCGAATGTGTTCCCTCTGAAGAATCATGGTCGTTACATAGCGCTTAGATGGAATGATGAAGGGGTGTTTCTGATCCATTGAAATTTCTGCCCTTTGAAACCTACCACCAACCCTTATCATTCCATTTTCGTCTAGATACGGTGCCAACTGGATCAACTTGCTGGTCTTATCGATATCTTTCCCTAACTTAAGATATTTCAATTCAGAGGGGAAGCATTCCCTTTGAACCATCCGTACAATAGAGCAATCTGCTCTTTCAAGTTCTTCTGCAGTTAGGGGTCCGCGGTTGTTCTTCTTGCTAATATAGTTGTCTATGAACCTGATGCAATATCCAATAACTCGTTGTAGTTTTCCATAGAGTTGAAAGCGCGGAAGGACCGTTGGTGCGACATATGCTACCATGGTGACTACATCCCTTTTAAATCCTGGAATCTCTTTTTTTCCTTTAACTGGTGATTCAGGCCATTCTGAAGGAGTGGAAAGCCATGTAGGACCTTTCCACCACAAGTCGCTATTTATTATCGTTTCTGGAGTCGAACCTCTTGATAAATGATCTGCCGGGTTGTCCAAAGTCGGAACATGATGCCAAGTCACATTCTCGGACAAATCTTGAATCTTCTTCACTCTTTTAGATTCATACGTATTTAATTTTCCGTATGGAGTTGCTATCCAGTACAATGTGATCACTGAATCACTCCAAAGATATATTTCTCGAATCTTAGATCCACAAGCTTCTTTAACAATTTTTGTTAATTGTATCAATAATAGAGCTGCATTAAGCTCAAGCCTTGGCATTGTCATCCTTTCAAATTCCTCTGGCGGAGTTTCCAGTGCCTTTAACGGTGTAACTCTTGATTTGGAACAGATCAAGCTTGAAACTATTTCGCCAATTTCATTTGTGGTGACTGCGTAGAGGCAGCCCCCGTACGCTTTCTTAGAGGCATCACTAAAGCCGTGAATGACGATCTTGTGTGACGTCTTCCATGGAGCAATAGTTCGGTGAATAGATAAATTATTAATTTTAATTAATGAATCATAGTATGATTTCCAAAGCTTTTGCATTGAGTCGGGGACGACATCATCCCACTACATTCTCAATGTCCATAGTTCTTGCATGATCAATTTTCCATTAGTTATGACTGGTCCAATAAGTCCCAGTGGATCGAAAATCTGAGCAACGCAGGAAAGAATCTTGCGTTTAGTCATCTTGCTCTCTTCGCGTAACGTTACC